>CAXHUO010000004.1:32500-53263 GCA_964020155.1 Chondrilla cf. caribensis
CCCTTTTCTTTTACTTGTATGATGTTGTCAGTGATACGGTCTCCAATGGGAGGGAGAACCTTCACCACCTCCAGTTTCAGGGTTGCGTATTCTTTTACTCTCCCTGGCGTTATGGCCGTATACATTAGAAGTCCCAGTAGGGCTTGGCTTGCTTTGGCACGACGTACAGGGCCTGTTGCCCCATTGTATTCTTCTCGACATTGCCCAACAACTGACAGTATTTCAGGCCTAAGGAAACAAATATGGCATGACTGATAGACCAAAACAAATCATCTCTCTCACTGTGTGTGTGTGTGTGTGTGTGTGTGTGTGTGTGTGTGTGTGTGTGTGTGTGTGTGTGTGCGTGCCTGCCCACCAGTGGAGCCAACGTTCCCTGCTGTCCAGGTGTTGCCAGGTGTTATTACTGTTAGTGTGTAGCATCTGTTGGTGTCGAAGACGTCTTGCCTTTTGGCTCAGAAGGGTTGTAATATCTAAGCACAGGTCTCTTTGTCCTTTTTCCCGGGCAGCAATGAATTGAATTGCATACTTGAAATGCGTGATGTATGTTTGAAGTGTGCCTTCTGTGATTTTTCCAACCATCTGTATGTACACAACAGAGTCCTCAAATGTAGCCCACTAATCAAAGTTACGTACGTACATGTATGTACCTACTCCTATGCTAACCTTCTTGTATCGAAAAAATGACTCCAGTTCCTCCGTGTTCATTAAACTTTGTAGGCTTACGTGCCCCCCACATTTTCTTATGTGTTCTAAGTACACTAGAGGGATGAAAAGGAGTTCTTCACGTGATTGCACGCAAGTTCCAGGTTATGGTACAACAATAACTCACCCAATACGTGTATCTTGGTTTTTCGCCATGTTTCTGGGCTTAACGGCTGTCCTGGTCTGTTTAGTTCTTCTTCACGTGTACAAAATCTTTTCATTTCTTTCAGTTTCTCTTTTATACTGGGGTATGAATGAAGGTCCAGTTGATTATTTTTATTTTTAGGTTTTTTTTTTCGATCTGCACTGTCATCTCTGTAGCCATCGCTACTTTCTTCTGCACTGTCATCTTTGTAGCCATCGCTACTTTCTTCTGCACTGTCATCTCTGTAGCCATCTCTACTTTCTTCTGCACTGTCATCTCTGTAGCCATCTCTACTTTCTTCTGCACTGTCATCTCTGTAGCCATCTCTACTTTCTTCTGCACTGTCATCTCTGTAGCCATCGCTACTTTGTTCCTCACTGTCATCTTTGTAACTAGGGTCACTGGTTTCATACTTCACCTCTGTGTCCTCAAGTAAATTTTTCATTAAACGTATCCTGGTTCTTTTGCTCCTCTTCAGAAATTTTCTTCTAATAGTAGTTCTGACTGATTTCAAAAGCTTAAACTTTCTCCTTGGAAGCTTGTACGTTCCTTTGGCTGTAACTTTCCCCATGATCACTGTTGAAATCCAGCTATTATATTTGCTGGCTGATCTGCTGCTGTCTTATATACTATTCTGTACTTGATCCAGGGGGCCAGTCAATTAGCACTTTCTTATATACTACCATGTACTTACCCAGGGGGCCAGTCAATTAGCACATTTTCTGTGCTGGGGATTGAATGGACAGGTTGGACCCCATGTGCAGTGGGAAAAGTATAAAGGGGTGTGTGCCCGTTTGAGGGGGTGTCATACTAACCCTAACCCTAACCCTAACCCTAACCCTAACCCTAACCCTAGCAGCCCCGCCCACTAAACTTTACCCTCTCATGCCGCTAAGTCTAACCCTAGCAGCCCCGCCCACTAAACTTTACCCTCTCATGCCGCTAAGTCTAACCCTAGCAGCCCCGCCCACTAAACTTTACCCTCTCATGCCGCTAAGTCTAACCCTAGCAGCCCCGCCCACTAAACTTTACCCTCTCATGCCGCTAAGTCTAACCCTAGCAGCCCCGCCCACTAAACTTTACCCTCTCATGCCGCTAAGTCTAACCCTAGCAGCCCCGCCCACTAAACTTTACCCTCTCATGCCGCTAAGTCTAACCCTAGCAGCCCCGCCCACTAAACTTTACCCTCTCATGCCGCTAAGTCTAACCCTAGCAGCCCCGCCCACTAAACTTTACCCTCTCATGCCGCTAAGTCTAACCCTAGCAGCCCCGCCCACTAAACTTTACCCTCTCATGCCGCTAAGTCTAACCCTAGCAGCCCCGCCCACTAAACTTTACCCTCTCATGCCGCTAAGTCTAACCCTAGCAGCCCCGCCCACTAAACTTTACCCTCTCATGCCGCTAAGTCTAACCCTAGCAGCCCCGCCCACTAAACTTTACCCTCTCATGCCGCTAAGTCTAACCCTAGCAGCCCCGCCCACTAAACTTTACCCTCTCATGCCGCTAAGTCTAACCCTAGCAGCCCCGCCCACTAAACTTTACCCTCTCATGCCGCTAAGTCTAACCCTAGCAGCCCCGCCCACTAAACTTTACCCTCTCATGCCGCTAAGTCTAACCCTAGCAGCCCCGCCCACTAAACTTTACCCTCTCATGCCGCTAAGTCTAACCCTAGCAGCCCCGCCCACTAAACTTTACCCTCTCATGCCGCTAAGTCTAACCCTAGCAGCCCCGCCCACTAAACTTTACCCTCTCATGCCGCTAAGTCTAACCCTAGCAGCCCCGCCCACTAAACTTTACCCTCTCATGCCGCTAAGTCTAACCCTAGCAGCCCCGCCCACTAAACTTTACCCTCTCATGCCGCTAAGTCTAACCCTAGCAGCCCCGCCCACTAAACTTTACCCTCTCATGCCGCTAAGTCTAACCCTAGCAGCCCCGCCCACTAAACTTTACCCTCTCATGCCGCTAAGTCTAACCCTAGCAGCCCCGCCCACTAAACTTTACCCTCTCATGCCGCTAAGTCTAACCCTAGCAGCCCCGCCCACTAAACTTTACCCTCTCATGCCGCTAAGTCTAACCCTAGCAGCCCCGCCCACTAAACTTTACCCTCTCATGCCGCTAAGTCTAACCCTAGCAGCCCCGCCCACTAAACTTTACCCTCTCATGCCGCTAAGTCTAACCCTAGCAGCCCCGCCCACTAAACTTTACCCTCTCATGCCGCTAAGTCTAACCCTAGCAGCCCCGCCCACTAAACTTTACCCTCTCATGCCGCTAAGTCTAACCCTAGCAGCCCCGCCCACTAAACTTTACCCTCTCATGCCGCTAAGTCTAACCCTAGCAGCCCCGCCCACTAAACTTTACCCTCTCATGCCGCTAAGTCTAACCCTAGCAGCCCCGCCCACTAAACTTTACCCTCTCATGCCGCTAAGTCTAACCCTAGCAGCCCCGCCCACTAAACTTTACCCTCTCATGCCGCTAAGTCTAACCCTAGCAGCCCCGCCCACTAAACTTTACCCTCTCATGCCGCTAAGTCTAACCCTAGCAGCCCCGCCCACTAAACTTTACCCTCTCATGCCGCTAAGTCTAACCCTAGCAGCCCCGCCCACTAAACTTTACCCTCTCATGCCGCTAAGTCTAACCCTAGCAGCCCCGCCCACTAAACTTTACCCTCTCATGCCGCTAAGTCTAACCCTAGCAGCCCCGCCCACTAAACTTTACCCTCTCATGCCGCTAAGTCTAACCCTAGCAGCCCCGCCCACTAAACTTTACCCTCTCATGCCGCTAAGTCTAACCCTAGCAGCCCCGCCCACTAAACTTTACCCTCTCATGCCGCTAAGTCTAACCCTAGCAGCCCCGCCCACTAAACTTTACCCTCTCATGCCGCTAAGTCTAACCCTAGCAGCCCCGCCCACTAAACTTTACCCTCTCATGCCGCTAAGTCTAACCCTAGCAGCCCCGCCCACTAAACTTTACCCTCTCATGCCGCTAAGTCTAACCCTAGCAGCCCCGCCCACTAAACTTTACCCTCTCATGCCGCTAAGTCTAACCCTAGCAGCCCCGCCCACTAAACTTTACCCTCTCATGCCGCTAAGTCTAACCCTAGCAGCCCCGCCCACTAAACTTTACCCTCTCATGCCGCTAAGTCTAACCCTAGCAGCCCCGCCCACTAAACTTTACCCTCTCATGCCGCTAAGTCTAACCCTAGCAGCCCCGCCCACTAAACTTTACCCTCTCATGCCGCTAAGTCTAACCCTAGCAGCCCCGCCCACTAAACTTTACCCTCTCATGCCGCTAAGTCTAACCCTAGCAGCCCCGCCCACTAAACTTTACCCTCTCATGCCGCTAAGTCTAACCCTAGCAGCCCCGCCCACTAAACTTTACCCTCTCATGCCGCTAAGTCTAACCCTAGCAGCCCCGCCCACTAAACTTTACCCTCTCATGCCGCTAAGTCTAACCCTAGCAGCCCCGCCCACTAAACTTTACCCTCTCATGCCGCTAAGTCTAACCCTAGCAGCCCCGCCCACTAAACTTTACCCTCTCATGCCGCTAAGTCTAACCCTAGCAGCCCCGCCCACTAAACTTTACCCTCTCATGCCGCTAAGTCTAACCCTAGCAGCCCCGCCCACTAAACTTTACCCTCTCATGCCGCTAAGTCTAACCCTAGCAGCCCCGCCCACTAAACTTTACCCTCTCATGCCGCTAAGTCTAACCCTAGCAGCCCCGCCCACTAAACTTTACCCTCTCATGCCGCTAAGTCTAACCCTAGCAGCCCCGCCCACTAAACTTTACCCTCTCATGCCGCTAAGTCTAACCCTAGCAGCCCCGCCCACTAAACTTTACCCTCTCATGCCGCTAAGTCTAACCCTAGCAGCCCCGCCCACTAAACTTTACCCTCTCATGCCGCTAAGTCTAACCCTAGCAGCCCCGCCCACTAAACTTTACCCTCTCATGCCGCTAAGTCTAACCCTAGCAGCCCCGCCCACTAAACTTTACCCTCTCATGCCGCTAAGTCTAACCCTAGCAGCCCCGCCCACTAAACTTTACCCTCTCATGCCGCTAAGTCTAACCCTAGCAGCCCCGCCCACTAAACTTTACCCTCTCATGCCGCTAAGTCTAACCCTAGCAGCCCCGCCCACTAAACTTTACCCTCTCATGCCGCTAAGTCTAACCCTAGCAGCCCCGCCCACTAAACTTTACCCTCTCATGCCGCTAAGTCTAACCCTAGCAGCCCCGCCCACTAAACTTTACCCTCTCATGCCGCTAAGTCTAACCCTAGCAGCCCCGCCCACTAAACTTTACCCTCTCATGCCGCTAAGTCTAACCCTAGCAGCCCCGCCCACTAAACTTTACCCTCTCATGCCGCTAAGTCTAACCCTAGCAGCCCCGCCCACTAAACTTTACCCTCTCATGCCGCTAAGTCTAACCCTAGCAGCCCCGCCCACTAAACTTTACCCTCTCATGCCGCTAAGTCTAACCCTAGCAGCCCCGCCCACTAAACTTTACCCTCTCATGCCGCTAAGTCTAACCCTAGCAGCCCCGCCCACTAAACTTTACCCTCTCATGCCGCTAAGTCTAACCCTAGCAGCCCCGCCCACTAAACTTTACCCTCTCATGCCGCTAAGTCTAACCCTAGCAGCCCCGCCCACTAAACTTTACCCTCTCATGCCGCTAAGTCTAACCCTAGCAGCCCCGCCCACTAAACTTTACCCTCTCATGCCGCTAAGTCTAACCCTAGCAGCCCCGCCCACTAAACTTTACCCTCTCATGCCGCTAAGTCTAACCCTAGCAGCCCCGCCCACTAAACTTTACCCTCTCATGCCGCTAAGTCTAACCCTAGCAGCCCCGCCCACTAAACTTTACCCTCTCATGCCGCTAAGTCTAACCCTAGCAGCCCCGCCCACTAAACTTTACCCTCTCATGCCGCTAAGTCTAACCCTAGCAGCCCCGCCCACTAAACTTTACCCTCTCATGCCGCTAAGTCTAACCCTAGCAGCCCCGCCCACTAAACTTTACCCTCTCATGCCGCTAAGTCTAACCCTAGCAGCCCCGCCCACTAAACTTTACCCTCTCATGCCGCTAAGTCTAACCCTAGCAGCCCCGCCCACTAAACTTTACCCTCTCATGCCGCTAAGTCTAACCCTAGCAGCCCCGCCCACTAAACTTTACCCTCTCATGCCGCTAAGTCTAACCCTAGCAGCCCCGCCCACTAAACTTTACCCTCTCATGCCGCTAAGTCTAACCCTAGCAGCCCCGCCCACTAAACTTTACCCTCTCATGCCGCTAAGTCTAACCCTAGCAGCCCCGCCCACTAAACTTTACCCTCTCATGCCGCTAAGTCTAACCCTAGCAGCCCCGCCCACTAAACTTTACCCTCTCATGCCGCTAAGTCTAACCCTAGCAGCCCCGCCCACTAAACTTTACCCTCTCATGCCGCTAAGTCTAACCCTAGCAGCCCCGCCCACTAAACTTTACCCTCTCATGCCGCTAAGTCTAACCCTAGCAGCCCCGCCCACTAAACTTTACCCTCTCATGCCGCTAAGTCTAACCCTAGCAGCCCCGCCCACTAAACTTTACCCTCTCATGCCGCTAAGTCTAACCCTAGCAGCCCCGCCCACTAAACTTAACACTATAATGCTGATAGGGCTAGCCGCTGTCGATTCTCAATTCACAATACCCCTTGCAGGAATTCCAGCTGTTGAACATCTAAAATAATCTTTTTGATTTCACTTGTGGTTTCTAAAATAAGGAAAAACTGATAAGCATTTTTTGGCTCTAACACTGATCCAATCTTTCCAAAACTTTTAGCACTCATAACTTATCTAGAACTGCAGGTTATGGACTGGTTACAAATATCTTGATGCATTTTATGTGGGTGTTATGAAAAAGGGTTTGAGTTAAGGGTCAATTTCAATCCTTCAAACCAACCCTTCAAACCAACCCTTCAGACCAGCCCCCATGTGCGGTGGATGTAAAGATCAAGCATCTAAGCCAAAGTACAGATTCCTTCCAATGCATTTAAATCTACCTTGTAGGAAATCTTCAAATTTGCACCTAACTACACATATGTGATAGGATCTGAGAAAAGGGGTCTTATGGCGCTAACATTCGATTCCGAGTTATCCCTACTAACTTAAAACACGTATACTAATCTACAGAATGCCGCTTTAAATTTCCGTATAGCTCATTCGGTTCCGAAGATACACGCGATTGAATGTTACGGTAAACGAAACCACCATTCCGAGAAAATGCGATGATTGCTTACGTCCGAACATTCCGTATATCTTCGTATGATTTGTGACGTCATCTGGGCCTGTAGACTGACTTGTATAATTCCATTGCGCGCGTGAATCGCGGTGTCCGCATAACTTCGTAACGAATAAAAATGGCGTATTTTCGGTAGATAACAATCAGTCGTAGCTCCATAACGCAAGATCGAACGGTAACCGCGCTTTCAGGGAACCTTCTACTAAACATTTAGATTGGATTTATCGCAGAAAAAAAAAATCAAAAAATTTACATGAAAACATGTTTTGACTCGTATCTCAGTTTACACAACAGCGCCATAAGACCCCTTTTCTCAGATCCTACCACATATATATAAATATATATATATGAATACAAAAGTATACACATTTTTAAATGTGGCACAAGGTCACTGAAGAGAATTTTTGGTCGACATCAAAATGCATCTTTTTTGCTATCAGAAGGACCGTACTAGGTCCCGGAGTGTTACTATGCATTTGGATTACAACTATGATGCATCACGTGCACACAGGAGAGGCCGTGGTGACAACTTAAACAATTGACATCTTTTGGCTTGTCACCACGAGGATTATAGCGCACTCAGGACAATCAGAATGCTTGCGAAATTGTGTTGGTGAGTTAGGCATGGACACTAGGTAGCCCTTGGTGAACAGAAAAGAAATCTCAAATTGCTTAGGTGATCACCACAAGGCGTATTACACGCATATATGAATGTACATACAAAGTATATACATTCTATTATATGTGGCACTGGGGGGAAATTTTGGTCGACATCAAAATGCATCCTTTTTGCTATCAGAAGGTAGCTACCAGGTCCAGGAGTGTGTCTGTGCATTTGGATTTCAGCTATGATGCATCACGTGCACACAGGAGAGGCCGTGGTGACAAGACCAAACATTGACATTTTTTGGGCTTGTCACCACGAGGCTTATAGCGCACTCAGGACAATCAGAATGCTTGCGAAATTGTGTTGGTGAGTTAGGCATGGACACTAGGTAGCCCTTGGTGAACAGAAAAGAAATCTCAAATTGCTTAGGTGATCACCCAAGGCGTAATACACTTATATATGAATCTACATACAAAGTATGTACATTGGGAATAGGGGGAAATTTTGGTCGACATCAAAAAGCAACTTTTTGCTATCAGAAGGTAGCTACCAGGTCCAGGAGTGTGTCTGTGCATTTGGATTTCAGCTATGATGCATCACGTGCACACAGGAGAGGCCGTGGTGACAAAACCAAAAATTGACATTTTTTGGGCTTGTCACCACGAGGCTTATAGCGCACTCAGGACAATCAGAATGCTTACCAAATTGTGTTGGTGAGTTAGGCATGGACACTAGGTAGCCCTTGGTGACCAGAAAAGAAATCTCAAATTGTTTAGGTGATCACCCAAGGCGTAATACACTTATATATGAATCTACATACAAAGTATATACATTGGCAATATGGGGAAATTTTGGTCGACATCAAAATGCATCCTTTTTGCTATCAGAAGGTAGCTACCGGGTCCAGGAGTGTGTCTGTGCATTTGGATTTCAGCTATGATGCATCACGTGCACACAGGAGAGGCCGTGGTGACAAAACCAAAAATTGACATTTTTTGGGCTTGTCACCACGAGGCTTATACCGCACTCAGAACAATCAGAATGCTTCCCAAATTGTGTTGGTGAGTTAGGCATGGACACTAGGTAGCCCATGGTGACCAGAAAAGAAATCTCAAATTGCTCAGGTGATCACCCAAGGCGTAATACACTTATATATAAATCTACATACAATGTATATACATTGGCAATAGGGGGAAATTTTGGTCGACATCAAAATGTAACTTTTTGCTATCAGAAGGTAGCTATCAGAACCAGGAGTGTGTCTGTGCATTTGAATTTGAGCTATGATGCATCACGTGCACACAGGAGAGGCCGTGGTGACAAAACCAAAAATTGACATTTTTTGGGCTTGTCACCACGAGGCTTATAGCGCACTCAGGACAATCAGAATGCTTACCAAATTGTGTTGGTGAGTTAGGCATGGACACTAGGTAGCCCTTGGTGACCAGCAAAGAAATCTCAAATTGCTTAGGTGATCACCCAAGGCGTAATACAATTATATATGAATCTACATACAAAGTATATACATTGGCAATATGGGGAAATTTTGGTCCACATCAAAATGCATCCTTTTTGCTATCAGAAGGTAGCTACCGGGTCCAGGAGTGTGTCTGTGCATTTGGATTTCAGCTATGATGCATCACGTGCACACAGGAGAGGCCGTGGTGACAAAACCAAAAATTGACATTTTTTGGGCTTGTCACCACGAGGCTTATACCGCACTCAGAACAATCAGAATGCTTCCCAAATTGTGTTGGTGAGTTAGGCATGGACACTAGGTAGCCCATGGTGACCAGAAAAGAAATCTCAAATTGCTCAGGTGATCACCCAAGGCGTAATACACTTATATATAAATCTACATACAATGTATATACATTGGCAATAGGGGGAAATTTTGGTCGAAATCAAAATGCATCCTTTTTGCTATCAGAAGGTAGCTACCAGGTCCAGGAGTGTGTCTGTGCATTTGGATTTCAGCTATGATGCATCACGTGCACACAGGAGAGGCCATGGTGACAAGACCAAAAATTGACATTTTTTGGGCTTGTCACCACGAGGGTTATAGCGCACTCAGGACAATCAGAATGCTTACGAAATTGTGTTGGTGAGTTAGGCATGGACACTAGGTAGCCCTTGGTGACCAGAAAAGAAATCTCAAATTGTTTAGGTGATCACCCAAGGCGTAATACACTTATATATGAATCTACATACAAAGTATATACATTGGCAATAGGGGGAAATTTTGGTCGACATCAAAATGCAACTGTTTGCTATCAGAAGGTAGCTACCAGGTCCAGGAGTGTGTCTGTGCATTTGGATTTGAGCTATGATGCATCACGTGCACACAGGAGAGGCCGTGGTGACAAGACCAAAAATTGACATTTTTTGGGCTTGTCACCACGAGGCTTATAGCGCACTCAGGACAATCAGAATGCTTGCGAAATTGTGTTGGTGAGTTAGGCATGGACACTAGGTAGCCCTTGGTGACCAGAAAAGAAATCTCAAATTGTTTAGGTGATCACCCAAGGCGTAATACACATATATATGAATCTACATACAAAGTATATACATTGGCAATAGGGGGAAATTTTGGTCGACATCAAAATGCATCCTTTTTGCTATCAGAAGGTAGCTACCAGGTCCAGGAGTGTGTCTGTGCATTTGGATTTCAGCTATGATGCATCACGTGCACACAGGAGAGGCCGTGGTGACAAGACCAAAAATTGACATTTTTTGGGCTTGTCACCACGAGGGTTATAGCGCAATCAGGACAATCAGAATGCTTGCGAAATTGTGTTGGTGAGTTAGGCATGGACACTAGGTAGCCCTTGGTGACCAGAAAAGAAATCTCAAATTGCTTAGGTGATCACCCAAGGCGTAATACAATTATATATGAATCTACATACAAAGTATATACATTGGCACTGGGGGGAAATTTTGGTCGACATCAAAAAGCAACTTTTTGCTATCAGAAGGTAGCTACTAGGTCCAGGAGTGTGTCTGTGCATTTGGATTTCAGCTATGATGCATCACGTGCACACAGGAGAGGCCGTGGTGACAAGACCAAAAATTGACATTTTGTGGCTTGTCACCACGAGGCTTATAGCGCACTCAGGACAATCAGAATGCTTGCGAAATTGTGTTGGTGAGTTAGGCATGGACACTAGGTAGCCGTTGGTGACCAGCAAAGAAATCTCAAATTGCTTAGGTGATCACCACAAGGCGTATTACACGCATATATGTGTATGTGCAAGCGAAAAGGGCCCTTAGCGACTTTTTTGTCGAATGCGCGTTTTTGGTATTGTTCGATAGCCTATTCCACACTGCAGAAGATGGCGCTATCATTTAGATCATAGGAGCGACTATTTATGCGCTACAGGTCTTTGTTTGAGTCTCTCCGCGCAACGTTATAACGGATAACAGGTTCATTTCCGTTTTTGGCACTGGATCCGTATACTGAAGATGTAATGCATACTGACCAATGGAGATTCATGACGTCATTCAAGGCGAATCCGCATTCAAGATGGAACCGCATAACTCCGTATATTTTAAATGGCGACTTTGAACGTTTGACGAAAATGCTTCGTTCTCAAAAACTATGAATCGTATCGACACGACGCTTTCAGAACTTGTTCTTTATCACTATATAAACAATTTGATCGAATAAAACGAAAACCGAAAATTTTGTGTTATTTGGCTGTTTTGATACATTCTGAACATTTTGATAACAATGGCTAAGGGCCCTTTTCGCTTGCACGCTCACATATGAATGTACATACAAAGTATGTACATTCTATTATATGTGGCACTGGGGGGGAAATTTTGGTAGACATCAAAATGCATCCTTTTTGCTATCAGAAGGTAGCTACTAGGTCCAGGAGTGTGTCTGTGCATTTGGATTTCAGCCATGATGCATCACGTGCACACAGGAGAGGCCGTGGTGACAAGACCAAAAATTGACATTTTTTGGGTTTGTCACCACGAGGCTTATAGCGCACTCAGGACAATCAGAATGCTTGCGAAATTGTGTTGGTGAGTTAGGCATGGACACTAGGTAGCCCTTGGTGACCAGCAAAGAAATCTCAAATTGTTTAGGTGATCACCCAAGGCGTAATACAATTATATATGAATCTACATACAAAGTATATACATTGGCACTGGGGGGGAAATTTTGGTCGACATCAAAATGCAACTTTTTGCTATCAGAAGGTAGCTACAAGGTCCAGGAGTGTGTCTGTGCATTTGGATTTCAGCTATGATGCATCACGTGCACACAGGAGAGGCCGTGGTGACAAGACCAAAAATTGACATTTTTTGGGCTTGTCACCACGAGGCTTATAGCGCAATCAGGACAATCAGAATGCTTGCGAAATTGTGTTGGTGAGTTAGGCATGGACACTAGGTAGCCCTTGGTGACCAGAAAAGAAATCTCAAATTGCTTAGGTGATCACCCAAGGCGTAATACACTTATATATGAATCTATATACAAAGTATATACATTGGCACTGGGGGGAAAATTTGGTAGACATCAAAATGCAACTTTTTGCTATCAGAAGGTAGCTACCAGGTCCAGGAGTGTGTCTGTGCATTTGGATTTGATCTATGATGCATCACGTGCACACAGGAGAGGCCGTGGTGACAAGACCAAAAATTGACATTTTTTGGGCTTGTCACCACGAGGCTTATAGCGCACTCAGGACAATCAGAATGCTTGCGAAATTGTGTTGGTGAGTTAGGCATGGACACTAGGTAGCCCTTGGTGACCAGAAAAGAAATCTCAAATTGCTTAGGTGATCACCACAAGGTGTATTACACGCATATATGAGTGTACATACAAAGTATATACATTCTATTATATGTGGCACTGGGGGGAAATTTTGGTCGACATCAAAATGCATCCCTTTTGCTATCAGAAGGTAGCTACCAGGTCCAGGAGTGTGTCTGTGCATTTGGATTTCAGCTATGATGCATCACGTGCACACAGGAGAGGCCGTGGTGACAAGACCAAAAATTGACATTTTTTGGGCTTGTCACCACGAGGCTTATAGCGCACTCAGGACAATCAGAATGCTTGCGAAATTGTGTTGGTGAGTTAGGCATGGACACTAGGTAGCCCTTGGTGACCAGCAAAGAAATCTCAAATTGTTTAGGTGATCACCCAAGGCGTAATACACTTATATATGAATCTACATACAAAGTATATACATTGGCAATAGGGGGAAATTTTGGTCGACATCAAAATGCAACTTTTTGCTATCAGAAGGTAGCTACCAGGTCCAGGAGCGTGTCTGTGCATTTGGATTTGAGCTATGATGCATCACGTGCACACAGGAGAGGCCGTGATGACAAGACCAAAAATTGACATTTTTTTGGCTTGTCACCACGAGGGTTATAGCGCAATCAGGACAATCAGAATGCTTGCGAAATTGTGTTGGTGAGTTAGGCATGGACACTAGGTAGCCCTTGGTGACCAGAAAAGAAATCTCAAATTGCTTAGGTGATCACCCAAGGCGTAATACACTTATATATGAATCTACATACAATGTATATACATTGGCAATAGGGGGAAATTTTGGTCGACATCAAAAAGCAACTTTTTGCTATCAGAAGGTAGCTACCAGGTCCAGGAGTGTGTCTGTGCATTTGAATTTGAGCTATGATGCATCACGTGCACACAGGAGAGGCCGTGGTGACAAGACCAAAAATTGACATTTTTTGGGCTTGTCACTACGAGGCTTATAGCGCACTCAGGACAATCAGAATGCTTGCGAAATTGTGTTGGTGAGTTAGGCATGGACACTAGGTAGCCCTTGGTGACCAGAAAAGAAATCTCAAATTGCTTAGGTGATCACCACAAGGCGTATTACACGTATATATGAATGTACATACAAAGTATATACATTCTATTATATGTGGCACTGGGGGGGAAATTTTGGTCGACATCAAAATACATCCTTTTTGCTATCAGAAGGTAGCTACCAGGTCCAGGAGTGTGTCTGTGCATTTGGATTTCAGCTATGATGCATCACGTGCACACAGGAGAGGCCGTGGTGACAAGACCAAAAATTGACATTTTTTGGGCTTGTCACCACGAGGCTTATAGCGCACTCAGGACAATCAGAATGCTTGCGAAATTGTGTTGGTGAGTTAGGCATGGACACTAGGTAGCCCTTGGTGACCAGCAAAGAAATCTCAAATTGTTTAGGTGATCACCCAAGGCGTAATACACTTATATATGAATCTACATACAAAGTATATACATTGGCAATAGGGGGAAATTTTGGTCGACATCAAAATGCAACTTTTTGCTATCAGAAGGTAGCTACCAGGTCCAGGAGTGTGTCTGTGCATTTGGATTTCAGCTATGATGCATCACGTGCACACAGGAGAGGCCGTGGTGACAAGACCAAAAATTGACATTTTTTGGGCTTGTCACCACGAGGCTTATACCGCACTCAGGACAATCAGAATGCTTGCGAAATTGTGTTGGTGAGTTAGGCATGGACACTAGGTAGCCCTTGGTGACCAGATAAGAAATCTCAAATTGTTTAGGTGATCACCCAAGGCGTATTACACGCATATATGAATCTACATACAAAGTATGTACATTGGGAATAGGGGGAAATTTTGGTCGACATCAAAAAGCAACTTTTTGCTATCAGAAGGTAGCTACCAGGTCCAGGAGTGTGTCTGTGCATTTGAATTTGAGCTATGATGCATCACGTGCACACAGGAGAGGCCGTGGTGACAAGACCAAAAATTGACATTTTTTGGGCTTGTCACCACGAGGCTTATAGCGCACTCAGGACAATCAGAATGCTTGCGAAATTGTGTTGGTGAGTTAGGCATGGACACTAGGTAGCCCTTGGTGACCAGAAAAGAAATCTCAAATTGTTTAGGTGATCACCCAAGGCGTAATACACTTATATATGAATCTACATTCAAAGTATGTACATTGGCAATAGGGGGAAATTTTGGTCGACATCAAAATGCATCCTTTTTGCTATCAGAAGGTAGCTACCAGGTCCAGGAGTGTGTCTGTGCATTTGGATTTCAGCTATGATGCATCACGTGCACACAGGAGAGGCCGTGGTGACAAGACCAAAAATTGACATTTTTTGGGCTTGTCACCACGAGGCTTATAGCGCAATCAGGACAATCAGAATGCTTGCGAAATTGTGTTGGTGAGTTAGGCATGGACACTAGGTAGCCCTTGGTGACCAGAAAAGAAATCTCAAATTGCTTAGGTGATCACCCAAGGCGTAATACACTTATATATGAATCTACATACAATGTATATACATTGGCAGTAGGGGGAAATTTTGGTCGACATCAAAATGCATCCTTTTTGCTATCAGAAGGTAGCTACCAGGTCCAGGAGTGTGTCTGTGCATTTGAATTTGAGCTATGATGCATCACGTGCACACAGGAGAGGCCGTGGTGACAAGACCAAAAATTGACATTTTTTGGGCTTGTCACCACGAGGCTTATAGCGCACTCAGGACAATCAGAATGCTTGCGAAATTGTGTTGGTGAGTTAGGCATGGACACTAGGTAGCCCTTGGTGACCAGAAAAGAAATCTCAAATTGTTTAGGTGATCACCCAAGGCGTAATACACTTATATATGAATCTACATTCAAAGTATGTACATTGGCAATAGGGGGAAATTTTGGTCGACATCAAAATGCATCCTTTTTGCTATCAGAAGGTAGCTACCAGGTCCAGGAGTGTGTCTGTGCATTTGGATTTCAGCTATGATGCATCACGTGCACACAGGAGAGGCCGTGGTGACAAGACCAAAAATTGACATTTTTTGGGCTTGTCACCACGAGGCTTATAGCGCAATCAGGACAATCAGAATGCTTGCGAAATTGTGTTGGTGAGTTAGGCATGGACACTAGGTAGCCCTTGGTGACCAGAAAAGAAATCTCAAATTGCTTAGGTGATCACCCAAGGCGTAATACACTTATATATGAATCTACATACAATGTATATACATTGGCAGTAGGGGGAAATTTTGGTCGACATCAAAATGCATCCTTTTTGCTATCAGAAGGTAGCTACCAGGTCCAGGAGTGTGTCTGTGCATTTGAATTTGAGCTATGATGCATCACGTGCACACAGGAGAGGCCGTGGTGACAAGACCAAAAATTGACATTTTTTGGGCTTGTCACCACGAGGCTTATAGCGCACTCAGGACAATCAGAATGCTTGCGAAATTGTGTTGGTGAGTTAGGCATGGACACTAGGTAGCCCTTGGTGACCAGAAAAGAAATCTCAAATTGCTTAGGTGATCACCACAAGGCGTATTACACGCATATATGAATGTACATACAAAGTATATACATTCTATTATATGTGGCACTGGGGGGAAATTTTGGTCGACATCAAAATGCATCCTTTTTGCTATCAGAAGGTAGCTACCAGGTCCAGGAGTGTGTCTGTGCATTTGAATTTGAGCTATGATGCATCACGTGCACACAGGAGAGGCCGTGGTGACAAGACCAAAAATTGACATTTTTTGGGCTTGTCACCACGAGGCTTATAGCGCACTCAGGACAATCAGAATGCTTGCGAAATTGTGTTGGTGAGTTAGGCATGGACACTAGGTAGCCCTTGGTGACCAGAAAAGAAATCTCAAATTGTTTAGGTGATCACCCAAGGCGTAATACACTTATATATGAATCTACATACAAAGTATATACATTGGCAATAGGGGGAAATTTTGGTCGACATCAAAATGCATCCTTTTTGCTATCAGAAGGTAGCTACCAGGTCCAGGAGTGTGTCTGTGCATTTGGATTTGAGCTATGATGCATCACGTGCACACAGGAGAGGCCGTGGTGACAAGACCAAAAATTGACATTTTTTGGGCTTGTCACCACGAGGGTTATAGCGCAATCAGGACAATCAGAATGCTTGCGAAATTGTGTTGGTGAGTTAGGCATGGACACTAGGTAGCCCTTGGTGACCAGAAAAGAAATCTCAAATTGCTTAGGTGATCACCACAAGGCGTATTACACGCATATATGAATGTACATACAAAGTATATACATTCTATTATATGTGGCACTGGGGGGAAATTTTGGTCGACATCAAAATGCATCCTTTTTGCTATCAGAAGGTAGCTACCAGGTCCAGGAGTGTGTCTGTGCGTTTGGATTTCAGCTATGATGCACCACGTGCACACAGGAGAGGCCGTGGTGACAAGACCAAAAATTGACATTTTTTGGGCTTGTCACCACGAGGGTTATACCGCACTCAGGACAATCAGAATGCTTGCGAAATTGTGTTGGTGAGTTAGGCATGGACACTAGGTAGCCCTTGGTGACCAGCAAAGAAATCTCAAATTGCTTAGGTGATCACCCAAGGCGTAATACACTTATATATGAATCTACATACAAAGTATATTCATTGGCAATAGGGGGAAATTTTGGTCGACATCAAAATGCAACTTTTTGCTATCAGAAGGTAGCTACTAGGTCCAGGAGTGTGTCTGTGCATTTGGATTTGAGCTATGATGCATCACGTGCACACAGGAGAGGCCGTGGTGACAAGACCAAAAATTGACATTTTTTGGGCTTGTCACCACGAGGCTTATAGCGCACTCAGGACAATCAGAATGCTTGCGAAATTGTGTTGGTGAGTTAGGCATGGACACTAGGTAGCCCTTGGTGACCAGAAAAGAAATCTCAAATTGCTTAGGTGATCACCACAAGGCGTATTACACGCATATATGAATGTACATACAAAGTATATACATTCTATTATATGTGGCACTTGGGGGGGAAATTTTGGTAGACATCAAAATGCAACTGTTTGCTATCAGAAGGTAGCTACCAGGTCCAGGAGTGTGTCTGTGCATTTGGATTTCAGCTATGATGCACCACGTGCACACAGGAGAGGCCGTGGTGACAAGACCAAAAATTGACATTTTTTGGGCTTGTCACCACGAGGCTTATAGCGCACTCAGGACAATCAGAATGCTTGCGAAATTGTGTTGGTGAGTTAGGCATGGACACTAGGTAGCCCTTGGTGACCAGCAAAGAAATCTCAAATTGCTTAGGTGATCACCCAAGGCGTAATACACTTATATATGAATCTACATACAAAGTATATTCATTGGCAATAGGGGGAAATTTTGGTCGACATCAAAATGCAACTTTTTGCTATCAGAAGGTAGCTACCAGGTCCAGGAGTGTGTCTGTGCATTTGGATTTCAGCTATGATGCATCACGTGCACACAGGAGAGGCCGTGGTGACAAGACCAAAAATTGACATTTTTTGGGCTTGTCACCACGAGGCTTATAGCGCACTCAGGACAATCAGAATGCTTGCGAAATTGTGTTGGTGAGTTAGGCATGGACACTAGGTAGCCCTTGGTGACCAGAAAAGAAATCTCAAATTGCTTAGGTGATCACCACAAGGCGTATTACACGCATATATGAATGTACATACAAAGTATATACATTCTATTATATGTGGCACTGGGGGGGAAATTTTGGTAGACATCAAAATGCATCCTTTTTGCTATCAGAAGGTAGCTACCAGGTCCAGGAGTGTGTCTGTGCATTTGGATTTCAGCTATGATGCATCACGTGCACACAGGAGAGGCCGTGGTGACAAGACCAAAAATTGACATTTTTTGGGCTTGTCACCACGAGGCTTATAGCGCACTCAGGACAATCAGAATGCTTGCGAAATTGTGTTGGTGAGTTAGGCATGGACACTAGGTAGCCCTTGGTGACCAGAAAAGAAATCTCAAATTGCTTAGGTGATCACCCAAGGCGTAATACACTTATATATGAATCTACATACAAAGTATATACATTGGCAATAGGGGGAAATTTTGGTCGACATCAAAATGCAACTTTTTGCTATCAGAAGGTAGCTACTAGGTCCAGGAGTGTGTCTGTGCATTTGGATTTCAGCTATGATGCATCACGTGCTCACAGGAGAGGCCGTGGTGACAACTCAAAAAATTGACATTTTTTGGGCTTGTCACCACGAGGCTTATAGCGCACTCAGGACAATCAGAATGCTTACGAAATTGTGTTGGTGAGTTAGGCATGGACACTAGGTAGCCCTTGGTGAACAGAAAAGAAATCTCAAATTGCTCAGGTGATCACCCAAGGCGTAATACACTTATATATGAATCTACATACAAAGTATATACATTGGCAATAGGGGGAAATTTTGGTCGACATCAAAATGCAACTTTTTGCTATCAGAAGGTAGCTACCAGGACCAGGAGTGTGTCTGTGCATTTGGATTTGAGCTGTGATGCATCACGTGCACACAGGAGAGGCCGTGGTGACAAGACCAAAAATTGACATTTTTTGGGCTTGTCACCACGAGGCTTATAACGCACTCAGGACAATCAGAATGTTTCCGAAATTGTGTTGGTGAGTTTGGTATGGACACTGGGTAGCCCTTGGTGAACAGAAAAGAAATCTCAAATTGCTTAGGTGATCACCACAAGGCGTAGTACACGCATATATGAATGTACATACAAAGTATATACATTCTATTATATGTGGCACTGGGGGGAAATTTTGGTCCACATCAAAATGCATCCTTTTTGCTATCAGAAGGTAGCTACTAGGTCCAGGAGTGTGTCTGTGCAATCGGATTAGAGCTCTGATGCATCACGTGCACACAGGAGAGGCCGTGGTGACAACTCAAAAAATTGACATTTTTTGGCTTGTCACCACGAGGCTTATAACGCACTCAGGACAATCAGAATGCGTACGGAATTGTGTTGATTCATGAGTTTGGCATGGACACTGGGTAGCCCTTGGTGACCAGACAAGAAATTGTTACTCGATACTCTCCCATACATTGAAAAAATTGAAAAAATATTAAGCACCTTCCAATGTAACTGAAGTTAAGGGTCACCTATTGAGATGGGAATTGTTTCAAAAGTTAGCTCACGTCCCCTGCTAGGTCTGTCTGAAATATCAAATTGACACGCCCCCTCCCCCATGAGCTATGCAAAAAGGTGCTTAGCGTTTTATCTCCTATACTCTCCCATACATTGAAAAAATATTAAGCACCTTCCAATGTAGCTGGGGTTACGTGTCATCTATTGAGATGGGAATTGTTTCAGAAGTTAGTTCACGTCCCTGCCTAGATCTGTCTAAAATATCAAGTTGACACGCCCCCTCCCCCATGAGCTATGCAAAAAGGTGCTTAGCGTTTTATCTCCTATACTCTCCCATACATTGAAAAAATATTAAGCACCTTCCAATGTAACTGGAGTTACGGGTCACCTATTGAGATGGGAATTGTTTCAGAAGTTAGTTCACGTCCCTAGCTAGGTCTGTCTAAAATATCAAGTTGACACGCCCCCTCTCTAATGAGCTATGCAAAAAGGTGCTTAGCGTTTTATCTCCTATACTCTCCCATACATTGAAAAAATATTAAGCACCTTCCAATGTAGCTGGAGTTACGGGTCACCTATTGAGATGGGAATTATTTCAGAAGTTAGTTCACGTCCCTAGCTAGGTCTGTCTAAATATCACATTGACACGCTCCTTCTCCCATGAGCTATGCAAAAAGGTGCTTAGCGTTTTATCTCCTATACTCTCCCATACATTGAAAAACAATATTGAGCACCTTCCAATGTAACTGGAGTTACGGGGCACCTATTGAGATGGGAATTGTTTCAAAAATTAGCTCACGTCCCTAGCTAGGTCTGTCTAAATTATCAAGTTGACACGCCCCCTCCCCCATGAGCTATGCAAAAAGGTGCTTAGCGTTTTATCTCCTATACTCTCCCATACATTGAAAAAATATTAAGCACCTTCCAATGTAACTGGAGTTACGGGGCACCTATTGAGATGGGAATTGTTTCAAAAATTAGTTCACGTCCCTAGCTAGGTCTGTCTAAATTATCAAGTTGACACGCCCCCTCCCCCATGAGCTATGCAAAAAGGTGCTTAGCGTTTTATCTCCTATACTCTCCCATACATTGAAAAAATATTAAGCACCTTCCAATGTAACTGGAGTTACGGGTCACCTATTGAGATGGGATTTGTTTCAGAA
>CAXHUO010000006.1:0-45000 GCA_964020155.1 Chondrilla cf. caribensis
ATATTTTGTTGTGTAAAAATCAGTGTGCACATTGCATAATAATATAGATGCATGAGATGCACTGTTGTGTTACCTGAGCAGAATCACCATGGCTTCTCCAATTCTAATCGAATTATTGTATTGAACTTTTTAATCAATAATTTTTTGCCACTTAGATCTTACTAGACTAATAGACTTCTAGGTATGTCCATTTTGGCATCCCAAAATTTCATACTGATCGACTACATGCCTCTCTAGCACTATCAAATGACCTATTTCCCATCTCCTTATAATACGGTACATGTCGCGAGAAACTAGAATTTTTCCGCAGACCTGCCGCGTAGGATATCCGCGTATAGCCGCGCGGCAAGTTGTTGATATCCGCGAACACTCTGCGGAATGGTCATCTGGCACCCGCGGCAAGAGAAACGTACGTACGTACGTACGTAGATAGGTACGGTAGTCCGAAGTTTCTATGCGGTTCACCATCGTCACGGTGTTCAGACTGAAATGTGCTCCTAACAGGTTTGTTCGAATTGATTTTCAAAGATACAAAAGATATAGTCAACGTCCCATCTCTACGTAGTGCCTCCATATTTTCAACATCGTATACGTATATACTTAGCCAGCCCTTTTTCCACCAAGTGATGTCATTATTGGAAAAGTAACTTTGAATATATTTGCTAGTATGCTTCGGGTCGTTATCTTGAAAAAGTCTGTGGCCATCTGGATATTTCTTCTTTATGAACGGCACAAGAGAAGCTGACAAGATGTCCCCATACCTGGTGGCAGTCATTATTCCACTGAACATGACTAAGTGAGTTGTTCCTCGCTTTGAAATCCCAGCCCATACGTGGATCTTGGGCGGGTGTTTGTGCTTATATTTGAGCTTTCTTGGGGTCTTCGTCTTCCTAAAGCACTTCCTACGGTGACTCTCCAGTTGAAACGTGGACTCGTCAGTGAAGATGACATTGTTGAAGAGTTCCTTCTTGTCTATGCACTCTGTGCACCAAGCAAGTCGCTTCTGTTTGTTGGCATCACGAATTGCCTGACAGTACCTTGCTGTACTGAATGTCCAACCAAGCTCATTACGTATCCTTGCAATGGTTCTTGTGCTATACTTGACATTCTCTGCACCGAATCTCTTTTCTAGGATATTCTTCAAGGAAGAAGCAGTCAGTTCATCGTCCTGAGCCATTGCATCATCAATGCACCGGTAATGGGCTTCTGGCACTTTCTTTGGAGGCCCACTCCTTGGACGGTCACACACACTGCCTGTTGCACACCATCTGGTGATGGTGTTCTTGACTGTCTCATGAGTGGTCGTGATCCCTTCCAAGGCTAGCTCTAGCACCATAGGAGAGTACAGAATTTCAGGAGAGACGCTAAACCTTGCTATGCAAGGTTGTCGCTCACGACGAAACTTGGCTGCTCGGCTAGCACTGAAAGTGTATACGTTGCGGGAAAGAACCGGCAGCAATTGTCGCGGGAAACAAGGGAAGACGGCGCTCGATCAAGGAAAACTTAAAGCCATATTCTCAACATGCATGCTACAATTCCCCTTGCAACGACTGGAGACGCAAATAATGGCCGATAAAGAAATGCGGAATGCAGTGGACGAGGTATGTCGCAAGACGAAGACACCTACAGACGAGGAGAACGGTTTAACTCAGTAGTTAGCTACCCCCTCTTATTACACTTTTAACTATTATACTATTCAATAACAAGTCTTATATTTATTATCGTTGATCCAGAAGCTTGATTGATATGTACTAGTATAATAAAATTACATTTATAAATCGGAACAAGTTCATTTGTACACAAGTCGTCGTACGTTAGTAGGTTCTTCTTCGGAAACCGAACAGATTACGTACTAGCCCGACTTCTACTATTAAAATCTACTTTATAAAATCGGAACATGTTCCTTCAATTGTACGTAATATGTTCGTAGCCACATCTGGCTCAAACAGTTTCTGCCTTCTTTGGAAAGCCGTATCCGTACCTCTATTCCCCTTCTGCAGAAAGCGTTCCACAAACGTTTCGCGGACATTCTGCAGACTACTCACATACGTTCTGCGGAAATTTTCGCGGACATTCACCGATTACCGCGACGGCAAACCGCGGAACTCGGCGGAAAAATTCAAGTTTCTCGCGACATGTACCGTACTTCAGAAACTGAACCAAGCTCACAGATTGACAATGTATGAGATGTAATGCAATAAGAAGGGATGGTTTACATATGCACTTTATGCTCTCCTCACCTGACGGAACTCCTATGGCTTCTCCAATAATCAAATTAACTTGACAATGAGGCGGTATACTGTACTGACCTACAGTGCTCACATTACTGAAAAAATCTTCCGCACACAGTAGCTCTTGATTGTAAGAGATGGGCTTTACAAATTCATTACTCAGTCTCACACAGGGCTTAGATCTTAGATCTTAGACCTATAGACTTCTATATATAATGATATTACGTACTTTGGCATGCCGAATTTCATAACTGACTACACGTCTCTCTAGCACTATCAAATGACCTATGTCCCATCTCCTTAAAATACTTCAGAAACTGAACCAAGCTCACAGATTGACAATGTATGAGATGTAATGCAATAAGAAGGGATGGTTTACATATGCACTTTATGTTCTCCTCACCTGACGGAACTCCTATGGCTTCTCCAATAATCAAATTAACTTGACAATGAGGCGGTATACTGTACTGACCTACAGTGCTCACATTACTGAAAAAATCTTCCGCACACAGTAGCTCTTGATTGCAAGAGATGGGCTTTACAAATTCATTACTCAGTCTCACACAGGGCTTAGATCTTAGATCTTAGACCTATAGACTTCTATATATAATGATATTACGTACTTTGGCATGCCGAATTTCATAACTGACTACACGTCTCTCTAGCACTATCAAAGGACCTATTTCCCATCTCCTTAAAATACTTCAGAAACTGGACCAAGCTCACAGATTGACAATGTATGAGATGTAATGCAATAAGAAGGGATGGTTTACATATGCACTTTATGTTCTCCTCACCTGACGGAACTCCCATGGCTTCTCCAATAATCAAATTAACTAGACATTGAGACGGTATACTGTATTGACCTACAGTGCTTACAATACTGAAAAAATCTTCCGCATGCAGTAGCTCTTAACTTGGTATATTGATTGCAAGAGATGGGTTGTACAAATTCATTACTCAGTCTCAGGGCTAAGTCTGTGGTAAAGACTATGACTTGAGGAGTAGAGGGTTGAGGAGTGTTCACGGTGAATGCATTATTAGATTCTCTTCTATACAGAGAAACCTTATGTTTTCGTAGTGCTGTTAATTCACTGTGTCCACCACCAGTGTATCATATAAACTCCATTACAGCTCTTGTCAAGCTGGTTTCTTATTTACCCCACTGGATGTGCATGTAATTGAGATGACATGTATCAGCTCAATTGACCTCCAATACATGGGATACTCATTTTGATTTTACATACTTGTGTACACGTAATGTTAATCCACTAGAAGAACTTTTTTTCATTTTATTTCATTTTCATTCTAAATGATGAGATAATTATACATGAAATACTTCATCTTGTGGACATAATATGTCAATTCGCTGATAGCAACGGTAGAAAGTGTATCTGGTTCAGTGTTCACTATAATCCCAGGATTATCATACATATGATAGATACTGTAAAGCTTGACAACCTAAGCAGAATCCCTGCTAACACGTGTGTACTGTGTGTATGTCACCTTAATTACATTTGTTCACAGTGATGGGGTATGTTGTTCATAAGAGCGTTGAATTTACATCCTGGTTGTACTGTTTCTTTATTTTGATATAGTTACAGATAGATGGGTTATCAGCTTTTAAGGGGAAAAAGAAAGAGTTCAAGTTGCCTGGGCATGAACAAGACCTACGTACCTTCTCTACTGTTAGATTCATTAGCCAAACAACACTTACTAGGTTTTAAAGGAAGTGCTGTGCTTGAAACAGGAAGTAATGATGTCATAGCACTGCTGGCTATAAATAGAGGCGTTACCAGCTGCTAGCAGTCATTTGACATTAGCCACTCATCCCAGTACCTACTCATTCATCACTGAAGGAGGGAGCACAGGATGAGCAGAAGTGCCCTGGCCCTGCTTCTGTTTCTCTGCATTTATCTGCACTCAACTACTGAAGGTAAGCCTAGTTGGTGTTGTTATGGAGTACTGTTATAAGCTGTCTATTACAGGCCACTACACTGTCTGCTTTTGTATGATTATGGAGCATTTTTAAACCAAAATTAAATTTGTATATTGTCCCTCAAAGTGGATGATAGTGTGTGTGTGTGCGTGCGTGTGTGTGTGTGTGTGTGTGTGTGTGTGTGTGTGTGTGTGTATGCACATGTGTGCGCGTATCTCTGTGTACAAGTATGTATGTATACATTTACACTGGGATGCAGGTTTTTGATCTTTATATTGTGTTTTTATGAAACTATATTTCTCCTTTCAGCTAGCCCAGCTGCTCAAGGCAGTGAATTCTATTTCCTCTTTGGACCAAACTTGTTCACACAAGGTGAAGAATTTGATACTCAAATACTGGTAACAACTAATGAATCTGGACCAGTCAACTTTTGGATTTCATGGAACAAGATAATGTCAAGACCTAATGCACGATCCAACACAACCCACACTGTGTCACGTGGTGAAGTAGAGATCATCGATATTCCACATGTGCTATCCATCAACACGAGAAACCCTCGTACACCTGACATCGGTATCCAGTTGCAGTCACAAGATGGGAAAAAACTAACTGTTGTTGGAGTCAATGAACAACAAGCCTCTACTGATGCATTTCTTGTGTTTCCAAAGATTGAAACCAAATCCAAAACATATGAATATTTTGCACTGTCTACTGCTAAAGAACCAGCTACCGATACCAAATCATTCTTTGGATTTGTGACAACTGAGCCAAACACCACAATTACAATCACTCCTGTTACCGGTATACTCACCTCCTTTGCAGGAAGAGCTCGTCTTGATAGTGGTAGTAATTACACAGCCACCATCTCAGCTGCTGGTACTTCATTAGCTGGTATAGCCTCAAGCGATTTATCTGGTACCAGGATAGTTTCGGATAAACCTCTTTCTTTTTTTACTGGTCACGAATGTGGCCTCATTCCTTCTGATAAAACAGCTTGTGATCACTTGGTGGAGCAGGTTCCTCCAACAGAGACCTGGGGGTTCAAATTCTTTTTAGTTCCTCTCTCAACACGTTCTGGTGATGGGTACCGTATATTAGCCAGTAGAGGAAGAACTGAATGCAATGTAACCTGTATCGATCCATCACTTTCTGAAACCATCACCCTAGCAAATCCTGGTGACTTTAAGCAGCTCATCTACACAACACGCTACTGTAGTGTGGAGTGTAATCGCCCAGTTCTGATATTCCAGTTCAGTCTCGGACACGGTTACGATGATGTTGCAAATTCTGATCCATTTGCAGTGATGATTCCTCCTGTTGGACAGTATTCCTATGACTATGACCTTGTCTTCTTTGAGAGTAAAGAAGTTGACACTCGGGGTGAACAGGTAGTATTTGAAGCCTGGATCAATATAGCCATACCAGCAGAGTATAATCCATCTGGTCTGAGGTTCGATGGTAGTCCACTTTCTGGTGTAAGATTTGTTGATGTGACTTGCAGGGATGGTGAGGTGTGCGGTAGAGTAGCTCAGTACGAGCCAACGTCTGATACTGGATCCCACAAACTGGAACACATAGACCCTAACGCAAGATTTACAGCAACTGTGTATGGTTGGGAGAGAGAGAATACATATGGTTACGTCGGAGGAATGAATTTTGATTCTATTGCAGGTGAGATGGGTCTCAGTATTATGAAGTGTATGTAATTTCATATGTAAAGTTCATCAACTGTTAACATTCGTAACTGTACATTTTCGGAGAATATAAGGTATTTGTCAATATATGATTTTTATTTTTTTGCATAAGGTGTATGTATGTATGTATGTGTAAATGTGTTTACTATACAGGTCCACTTTTAATGTATGTACATACACACCTGCAGCATGTACTGTATACACTGTGTACCTTTTCCCTACAGTACACAGTACACATGTACCTGTACAGGTATTTATTGTAGGTGGTAAATCAGAATTAACAGTATATAGATTCACGCCTTTCAGGAGATTCAGTACACTTATTTGCATGTGTATGTTTGTTCATATTGTAAACACCCAATTAGTTGTTTGAAAATATGTATCCATACTTTACATAATGTGATTTGCTCTCTAATTGCTCCTCTTCAGCTGAGATCTTCTGTTTCAAGGATCGGACGTCATCAGCTTTGGAATCAGATGGAACTGCTTCATTTGTAGTCACCAGGAGTGGTTCCGCCATCGATCGCTCTTGTATTGGTTACACTGTTGGGGATGTGTCCACTCAAGGTATGTACTCACAATACTGTACATGGCAATGATATATGTATATAAGATTACGAATGTTGAGGGGTTCATGGTTGTACTTGGGTATGTGGCATTAGATAAGTGTGGAGTTACCATGGTAATGAAGTGAAAGTGACCTGTTTCATCACAATTTCGTCACCATGGTCACAACATAATTCATGTATGCATTAGAGAATGCATGCAGTGTGTCATGTTCCTGGACTAGCATGTATGTGCAGTGAAATCTCAAGAAAGGAATTGAGAAGCTGATCTCATAATACATGTATACCGTAACATTTATAAATGTGCGTTTTAATTTGTACAGGAGCCGCAGACTACTCAAACACTAGTGGAGAATGCTGTTTTGGAGTTAATCAGAAAGAGACCACATGTACAATTCAGCTTGTCGTTGACTCTGTCCCAGAAGGAGATGAAGTACTGAGGATCGAATTAGCTCCAAAGCCCGGCCAATGTGTCTGTGAGGCTCCTGGGAACACCACAGACATAACTATCACAGAAATTGGTAAGTATGATCCACGTATACAGTATGGTATATGTGCATAATATAAGTAAACGAGATCTTCATATACTTACATACATTCCTGCATATGTGTACAACAGTAATAAAGTCTCCATGTACCAATTGGTGAAGATGCTGCTATAACAGCACCAAACCGAGATCAAATCAACTATTATTAAATCTACTATTGATATGTATGTATGTCCATTATTACTATTATTATGTTTTCTCATTCTGTGTAGTTGAACCTCCTGTGTTCGTGTTTGAGGGGGATCGCTATGACGTTAGCGAGACTGCTGGTACAGTGAGGATTGGAGTAGTGAAGAAATCTGGTGATATCTTAGGTGGACAGAGTGTGATACTAAATGTGACACCTAGACAAGGATCTGGACAGCGCAGTGGTGCAGGTGTGTACTGTGTGTGTGTGTGTGTGTGTGTGTGTGTGTGTGTGTGTGTGTGTGTGTGTGCTTGTGTGTGTGTGTCCATGAGTGCCCAAATTACAGTGAATCAGATGTGGTTGGCAAACTTATGGTGTGCAGTTGTGTGGCTTCGCATTGCATGCATTCATGTAAGAGCTAAATTACCTCTGGTAGGGCTGTAGCAGATATGTGGACACTTTTGCTTCATTGCTGTTGTATGTGCAACAATGTATGTGTACCACGATGCAGTACATACTTGCATACAACTTCTCTCTGCCTATATGTAATGCCCGTAGTATCTGTGTCCACTACAGCCCTATACCGGTCGAGGTATGTACTGTAGTTATTATGTGGTGTATTTTTGTGTAAAATAGGATTGTTTACAAACTCGCATGTTATTATAGATAAGCAATATGATTTTAGGCAATTGATTGATGAATTTAATTACAATTACAAAGGTTCAAGAATAATGGATGTGTACAAATTTCAGTGTGCACTTAATACGATCTGTCTACGCAACATACCACATATGATATTGCAGAGCTGTGTACAGTACATATACACACAAATTAGCCTAAGCTTGGTAGTCACTTTCCACACAATCCATTGTATATTATTGTTCCCACTTCTCAACAGATCCTGCTACTGAAGGTGATGACTACAATTCAGCTACTCAACAAGTTGTGTTCCAATCTGGTGACTCCATTCAATATGTGGAAATACCTATCACTAATGATAGCTACTTTGAGCGAACTGAGTACTTTTATGCTGATTTGACAATATCTGCAGGATCTGGTTCTGTAGGTGCTCCCAATACCACAACTGTGTTCATCATAGAGGAAGGTGAGAATCCACCCTCTCTGATATGCATGTATATGCAGGTTGTTTGTGTTGTGATGACCAATGTATGTAATTACATACATACGTACATGAGTATATTATAATATATAAAATTGTGGTAAGCTATGCTTTGCCTTCAGTAATCATTTGCTTGCTGTATTTGTTGTGGTACATTTAGCCAGAATATTGTTATGTAACTTGTATCCTGGCAAGCAAACATAAGGAAACAGCTTTGTACATTTGTAATGTATGTATGTATATTTTCTCATGTTTTCACCTTTTTACATACATACATTCATACATCTATACATAATCATGTACATACCTATGTATGTATATACCACAGTACCCACTTTCCAACCTCACTCAATGTATTTACCTATATTTTTTGTCTTTTTTGCAGGTAATGCAATTAGATTTGAGAATGAATCTTATCGTACAACAGAGTCAGTAGGGAATTTCACAGAAGTACGCCTTGTTGCTGATCAACCTTTCGCGGAGAATACTAGTGTTAACATATCCTTTGAAGACATCTCAGCTACAGGTGTGTGCAGTTTGCTTGCAACTATTACAATTGCTCATTTCCACTCTTTTTAGATAAGCTCTGTGGGCTTCTGTAACTACAAAATTTTTATCCACCTCTAAGGTGTGGCTTAGGTTTTATCATTTGACATTCAGTGTCTATTTGTACATATGTCGCATAAAATAGGTATTATTGTAGTACTACGCCCTGCTAGCTGTATCACTGTCTTCTCTGACATTGTACACTATCAGAGGTACGTACACTAACTTTCAGGAATGTTCTCTCCCTTCCAACCAGGTGGAGTTGACTACGAAAATGATATTGTCGTGGTAACCTTTGAGGCCGGTTCTAGATTCTCCACCAATGCTAGCATTCCCATCATACCCGACGATGATCCAGAAGATGATGAGCAGTTCAAGGCTACATTTGAACTACCTGGTGGTTACAGGAATCTGAATAAGGGTGAACCTGAAGAAGCAGTCATTACCATTGAGAATATTGTCACAGGTTGGACACAGTCTGTGTGTGTGTGTGTGTGTGTGTGTGTGTGTGTGTGTGTGTGTGTGTGTGTGTGTGTGTGTGTGTGTGTGTGTGTGTGTGTGTGTGTGGTAGTAATACGGCCAATATTAGACCCATTGCACATTTCATTGTACTGTATGTACACAGTGATCCAAATTCAAAGAATAATACGTACAATGTCATGTGTACTCACTTATGTACATACATATATGTGATGTGCGCAGCGAAAATGTGTCCCAATCGATTTTTTTCGAAAATCGCCATTTTGTTTCTATATTGAGATACGGACATATTAGAGTCATTTTAGACTATTTCCACTTCTGTTTCTGTGATAGGCGCTGTGCCAGGAGCTTTTGGATATCGCAGATCGGAATTAGCCATTTTGTGAAAGGAGCTGATAAGTATTCTTACGTATTTTCCGTATATTACTCCGGTTATGCAATATTACCAGTTTCAACTGGTTACCGAACAGCTGTTCTGAACATGAACATAGCCGATATTCGATGACGTCAACTCCATATCCGAGAAATAAAAATGGCGGCTTAACGCGTCCGAAGTTTTAATTGGGTATAACTAACTAACCGAACTGAATTTAACATTCATATTCGCAGAGGATGTTCATCGAATGATACTTAATCGAATTGACGAACAAAACAAGTAATTCGAGTTCAAAAACTCGTGGGGCTGCCGCCCCCCGCACTCGAATTACTTGCGCGCATTTCTTAGGTTCAGAAGAACCTTCGCTGAAGTTATCACGTTTGGCGAAGCTTCAGCGCACGAATTCTAGCCCAAATTCAAATTGTCGGCGTTCGAAATCGGCCATCTTTATTTCGCGCAATATAAATTCTAATATAAATTCATTGTTGCGGTTACGCGTAGGAACACATATTATATATATATATATATATATATATATATATATATATATATCTATCGGACGAGCGTTACATACCGGAAGTCGAAATGAAAACAATATAGGGGCTGCCTGCGGCAGCCCCTAAAAATTAGCGTCAAAATTTTCACAAATTGTTTATTTTGCATTTCCCACAAAGTTGACATGGACCGTTGGGACACATTTTCACTGCGCACATCACATATAGTCAAACTTGCTTAGTATGCACCTTGAAGGGCACACCAAATCTGTACTCCTTATCAGTAATACTGGCTATCAGTACTGGTTGACAGTGAACATGAACTAGGGAGTAAGTGATTTGTACTCACTGACCAGGAGTACGTATGTACATATATACTAGCCTAGGTACGTTCTAAGCAATTTGCACCATATAAGTATTAATATGATTTATGTACGGATGTATGGACTTGAATACCTGACTGTTCAGGTAGGGCGGTGTCCATACACATACGCATTTCTGGTATATACATACATATGAATGTACTGTACATATGTGTTGTGAGGTGTCTGTCTTGCTATGTATCCTCCCCACCTTATGCAAACAAAGTATGAAGTTTCTACTCACCTGTGTACTAAATATACAAGGCAGTAATACTCATATAAAACACCAATTTATGTTACTGTTTGATATCTGTTCTTGCAGAAATCATTGTTGAGTTCAATCAGACAAGATATGATGTCTCAGAAGGTGATGGATTTGCCCTATTGACCCTGGTATCCAGTACTCCTATTGATACAGAATACACTGTAGAGGTCCTCACTCAGGATGGAACTGCCAAAGGTATGTACATACATACATACGTACTTACACTATTAGTATGTATCCTGATTGGTGGGAATATCAAAGAGACCGACAGGGTTACACATCCTACATACCATAGACTTCATAGACTCAATCCACCCCTCAACCAGGATGCAAGTACATATGTAACTATGTATTCATATACATCTGAACATACTAATAAACAGGATACACACAACACACAAATTTATACAATTGCATGTATCTTTACCCTACACTGCTACAGGTGGTGATGACTACACCAGTGGTGGTTATGAGGTGACCTTCCCTGCTGGGTCTAGTACAGCTGAACTTACCATCGACATCACTGATGATGACATTGCTGAACTGACAGAGAGGTTTACAGCACATTTGAGTGTTTCTCAAAGTGTTTCAGATCTGGGTGTTAGCGTGGGGTCTGATGATACAGCCACTGTTGATATTGAGGATAATGATGGTGAGTGTATGGATATGGCCCAAGCAAGCATTCTTTTCATCTTCCAAATATCAGAAAGAATTGTGCAGACAGGTTACAGGTTATGCATATACTGATGCATACAAGATAATCTCTCAAATGAATACACACGCATTTATAATGTACAATTCCTATGTTAGTGCGTATGTGTGTCCCTTTCTTACAGTTGTAACTGTGGAATTCCATCCATTTGAGTACACCGTATCTGAATCTGATGAAGATGTTGAACTGATCCTTGTAGCTGACAAGGAAGCATCATTTGACTACACTGTGGAGGTCACTACTGCTGACTCAACAGCATCAGGTAAAATTCATAGTCAAATATGTGTTTAATGCGTACCACTTTTAGCAACATGTAGCATAATATATACTTTTACGTAGCTGCACACACACACGCACAAGCGCATGCACTCACGCACGCACGCACGCACACACACACACATGTGCACACACGTACGCACACACACACCCACACACACACACACACACACACACACACATTATGTTTTTCCCTCCATTACTGTAGCTGGCTCTGACTACACTGGTATATTTCGAAGGAATGTAACCTTCAGAGCAGGAGAGACCACTGCTACAGTGCAGGTCCCTATCCTGGAGGATGATGATCTGGAAGGGCTGGAGTCTTTTGTAGCTAACCTGTCTGTTCCTGATTCAGCTGGCTCTCAGGGTGTGTTGGCTGGTCCAAGAGATAGTGCTACTGTGAATATTGAAGACAATGATGGAGTGGTGGTAGTGTTTGATCCTATTTCCTATAATGTCAGTGAAGGTGATGGTGAAGTGACCCTCACTCTGAGAGCAAGCAGTACTGCCTCCTTTGACTACACTGTACGAGTGGACACCAGTGATATAAGTGCTACAGGTTAGATATGCAGAGTCACACCCATACACACATACATACACTAAATACTATACATACATAGGTGCACACAAACACACACACACACACACACACACACACACACACACACACACACACACACACACACACACACACACACACACACACACACACACACACACACACACACACACACACACACACATTCTTACCTTTTATACCTACAGGTGGTGATGACTACACCAGTGGTGGTTATGAGGTGACCTTCCCTGCTGGGTCTAGTACAGCTCAACTTACAGTGAACATCACTGATGATGACATCACTGAATGTACAGAGACGTTCACTGCTACTTTGAGTATCCCACCTAACGTATCCAACCGAGGTGTCTCCAGAGGAGCTAACAACACTGCTACTGTATCCATCATTGACAATGACCCTGCAGAGATCAACTTTGTTCCCACTGAGTACACTGTACGAGAGACAGATAACAAAGTCAATCTAACCCTTAAATCCACCAAAGTGTTTGGTTTTGACTGCAGTCTTAGTGTCTCCACCTCAGATGGTACAGCTCGAGGTACGTTCTCTAACTAGTTCCCTCCAATGCCCATGTTGATCATGCATGGTGTTAATCGGCATCTAATTTAATGATATCATAGTTATGATCCATCTGGAAGCAATTTTTACGTACTTTAGTACAAGGGACTGATGTCCATTCCATTTACAGGGACATAGGTTACAATTAACCATTAGCTCTGTATGTATGTATATTGTGCATAGACATTATCATATACCTGTATTTGATATTTTCCTACTTGCCTATGCATTTTATCTGACAGTTGAATCATAATATATGGGGAATGTGCTTGCTAACAGGGATATCACGAATTTACCCTGACTAAGAAATGTATACCAATGCACTATTCGTGTAATAATGCCATATACTGTGTGGTAGAATTACATCTTCCAGATTGTTATGGAAATATCAGAGGCACCACAAGGGCAGTGGATTATTAGCTGCCCAGACAATTACCTCAAAGCGCTCTCAGGTTGTAAAATTTGCATAGCAAGTTTCAATGCAAGGGAAATGAATAATTTACTTGGAATTGAAATGGATCATTTCTGTTGGATTTAATCATCTCATCTGTCATTTGTAATGTATCTTTTTTCACTTTATCACTGAACTCCAAAGTTGTAACATTGCAAATACAAATTTCTGATGAATGTTAGCTATGAATTTCTCTCTGAAAATTCTCTTCAAACGGCAAACTCTGGGTATGCTGTGCCTTTAACATATGACAAATTCCTACTGAACCCATTTTCGTCCTTAAAGTGTCAAAACCTTCAGCGATGAGCTAGTTACTTATTGTACAACATGCACTGTGTGTACATGTATGAATACGTAGTTATTCAGGCCTTTGTCATACATTAACCAGGAGTTCATGATATCTTGCAAGGATTTGTTGTCTGCTTTGTCTATGTACTGTAGAGTCACTTGACTACAGCGGTCTTGATGAAGAGACGTTAACCATCCCAGCTGATAGTGATAGTGTGGTCATCATGGTCACTCTGTTTGATGATAATGTATTTGACTGTACAACAGAGAACTTCTCTGTCAACTTTGTTGTCAGTGGAGAGTGTGCAGCATGTGGTGTGAGCGTAGGAGATGGCATGGCAACTGTCAACATTGAAGACAATGACGGTGAGTTCTATTGCTCCGCATTATGTGCATTGCATGACCTCCGATGGAGGAAACATGTGTATTGTGTGACCTCCAATGGAGGAAACATGTGCATTGTGTGACCTCCGATGGAGGAACCATGTGCATTGCATGACCTCCAGTGGAGAAGCCATGTGAATTCAGAATAAATTACAAATACTCCCAGGTGTATATAAGTGAAAGAATCCTGTGTCTCAGAAGGTGATGTAACGTATTTTATTTACAATAATGAATGTGTAGCCCAGTACAGTACATACAATAACAGTCTACCAGAAATGCACAATAGAGTATATAAATGTAGCACTGAGCTACAGAGGTTGCAACATGTACAAGCATACATACATATGCACATAGAATATTTGTTCAATACACACATATGAATGTTCATAAGTGTGCATTCCACCATATGGACAAACAGAAATGGTTGTATGTATGTATATATGTTGAAAACATAAAATTAATACAGATGTTGTGGGAATGGATACCGAAAATGATGAGTGATTATTGACTGATGATTAATCAATTATCACATATGAGAACTTCAGGATACATAGGGCAATATGTATCCCTGTCAGTTTCTTGACATTGTCGTCAATTGATCCGTATTTAGTGGTTAAGACATGGGCACAAGGGCATTATGACATATAAATACCGAGTCCCGAGGGCGCGAAGTGCCCGAGGGCGAGTGTATTTTATGTCATAATGCCCGAGTGTCCATGTCTTAACCATTATAGCATCCGTTGCTAACGCTTTATACTGTTGCTAGCGCTTTATACATTATAATATTGCTGTATAATAGTACTGTTTCTATGGTAATGGATGCTATATATGTTTATATGGACACATATGCATTAGTTTTCCAATATATAATATTATGTTATGTCTACAGAAACAAAACATGGGAGAATATTATTCCCTTTGTCCCACAGTGGTTGAAGTGCAGTTCAATCCAAAATATTATGTCGTAAATGAAAGTGATGGTGAGGTCACTCTGATCCTGGACTGTGGACCTTGTGAACACAGCTACAATGTTAGCTTAGAATGCTCTGATGGAAGTGCTCAAAGTATGATAGCATGCTTTATGTACATACATGCAAACACTCGTGCACATGCACACACATTACAAACACATACACACACACACATGCATATGCACGTATGCATGCATGCACACACATTACAAACACATACACACACAAGCACACACACGCACACACACACACACAAGCACATGCACATGCACGTATGCATACATGCACACACACACGCACGCACACGCACGCACGCACGCACAAACACACACATGCACACACGCACGCACACACATTCACACACTCACACACACACACACACACACACGCAACACACACACACACACACACACACACACACACACACACACACACACACACACACACACGCACTGTATTTGCCATGCCATATTGTAGTTATTTCTCTTTGTAGATTTTTTGGACTATTCAGCTCCTTCCCCTCTGGTAACTATGTGTAACCCTGGATCCAATAAAAGCTTTGTAGACATTTCCATCACAGACAATACTTTGAATGAACCAACAGAGAATTTCACTTGTAGGATCACAGACATTCCAGAAGGGGTCACTCCTGGACCTGATGATAAGGCTACAGTTGACATCATAGACAATGATCGTGTTTTAGTTGTCAACTTCAACCCAGTGGAGTACAGTGTGGTGGAGAACGACGGTAGTGTGACACTGACAGTGGTGGCCAATGCTCCATCTTTAGAACCATACTCGGTGTTTGTGGATACCAGTGATGGACCAGATCCCAGTGAGTGTTTGTAGTGAAGTTGAGTCTGTGAAAAACCTGAGGGATCACTCACTGCTGAAGGTGTAACCTCATGCTTGACAAATAAATTAATGACCCATACCTCTTGTACTGAGTCCATATGTATTTTATATGTACTGTGAAATGGGACCGATTTTACTATTAACCAGTGATAATGTAACAGTCTCTGTATTATTGCCTCTATTGCTCATTGCATACAATGTATGCCTGGCAGTACAAATTTATGTATGATAGTACAGATATAGGTCTGACAGTGCTAGTGTATGCCTAACAGTACTAATGTATGTATGACAGTACTAATGTATGCCTGAAAGTACAAATGCATGCATGATAGTACGGATATAGGTGTGACAGTTCTAATGTAGGCATGACAGCACAAATTCAGGCATGACGGTAGAAATGTATGAAGGATAGTACAAATATATGTATGATGTATTCAAGTGGCTAAAAATGATCAAGTAACGGCAAGCCTGTGTGTATTACTTGAAATCTGTGAGGTAGCTACTAGTGCTGAGACGATTAATCGATTAATCGATTAATCATTTGATTTTCATTTCAAATCTGATTATCGTTAATAGTGGAAGCAAATCGATTAATCACAGGAAGTGATTAAGTGAGTAGAACAAAATGCCACCCCCACCTTATTACACAGAACCTTCACCCCATGGGTTCAATTCTGTAGCTAAGATGCAAACAAGACTCTATGGACTTCAGTTCACATCTAATCAGTGTAATGAAGTGGGAGTGGTTTCCGGTTACGCCCACTTAATTACTTCCGGTGGTTAATTGATTAATCAATTGGTAAATATGTACTGATAATCAATTTGAAAATTACAGCTGATTCCTAGCCCTAGATTCCTATTATTGTTATTATTATTATTATTATTATTACTATTATTCAGGTGCAACTGGCGGAGACGACTATGATGTTGGTCCACACGAAGTCATATTCCCACCTGGTATCACCAGTGCTACTGTCACCATTGGAATCACCAGAGACAGTAATTGTGAGTGTGACGAGGTCTTTATTGGGATGCTCCGTGTTCCTGGCGGGAGTGATGTTTCTGTTGGAACCAACAACACTGCTACCATTACGATCAAAGATGATGATGGTGAGATTATGCCTAACAATGGCATTGAACATAGGGTAGATAGCAACCTGGTTAGTAGCGGTACTTAGTAGTGCGTGCCACTAACATTTGTCTGTTATGTAAGCAATTCACCATGAGGATACCTCTCTACAAAGGACACCTCATTAGAGGTGACCACAATAGAGAGTCTGTATGAACAGATGTCTGTATAATATGAACTGCAGTTGTACACACACAGGTTTTTGAGTGTATCTGTGCATGTGTGTACGATGGCATCGTGATAGTCTCACATGGGATAAAGGTGTCCGCAATGTCATTTTATATGTACATGTGATATGTGATGTTGTTTTGGGCATGCATTTCTATGTATGTGCATGTATGCAGTGGCTGTTCTAACAGACACCGGAGAATTTCATGCATGCCATATTGTTATTACTATCCTCAGAATGTCAGCTAATGTTCGATCCACCCACGTACAAGGTCAATGAAAGTGCCGGCAGTGTGGAGGTGTGTGTTGAGATGGAGAAAAATTGTATTGGAGCTTTTGTCCTCCTTCTTAACACTACTGATGGCCCAAATGAGGACAGGAGAGCAGTGGGTGAGTACTAGGTGTATTAGTGTGTGTGTGCGTGCGCGCATGTGTGTATAGGTACATAAAGAGCTCAACAGTAAAGTATTTGTTCGTCTACAAGAGTGAGGACATTGGCCAGAGTGCTGTACCTAGTTTAGAAACTGCAATATCTATCAAAATGGAGTCAGCCACTACTAGAGAGGGGTATTTAAGGATTGAGAAAGCCACAATTCAAGAGCATAATTTCTAAACCAAGGGTCTAAATCCTAGGGGGGGGGCAATCTCAGTTCAATATGTAATCATTGTTGCATGAAAATAGAACAAATTTATTGGGAAGCACAATTTTCATATATCTGGCTATTCTCAAAATATTTTCTCAGATCTCAATGTTTGCCTCACAAGTTGTACACAGCACACTGTGTTTACATACTAAGGCATAAGAATAAGACTCTAGCTATTCAGCACTACACATACGATATTAATTTGTATACATTATTTACATTTTTTGTGCAATTGATTGCATGTTTGCACAAGATTCATGTGCGAACATCACATGGATCAGAAATAATTATGTCCTGTCATGTGCAAGTATTTCAAATGATTGCACAAGGATGTACATGTACAGATATGTACGAACAGATATATGTACCATTTTCAACGTTCCCCAGTCCATCCTTTCAGTGCCCATACGACAATGTAATGAAGCACTTACACGATATTCATTCCAAGTTTGAAGCAAATGTCAAAGAGAAATCCTCACTAATAGGTACTAGATGCCTTTGAGAAGCACATCTCAGACAAAAAATATAGACTTGTAAAAGTCAAGCCCTGCATACATAGTTAATCCATGTGCATATACATGCTAGCACATATTGCTACTTTTTGTTTCACCATATTCCACTCAATCTACTACAGAGAGTTATAGGTATGTGTGTTGCCATTGATGGCCTATTTTCACTTTATGAATATACCCAACTAATCTGAATATACTCCATTGACTGCACTTTTTATATATACAGTGTATATATTATGTATATGTTATTCCCTGTAGCTGTGAACGACTATGAAGCAGGTCCATACACTATCAGTTTTGCTGAAGGACAGACAAGAGCTTGCACTGATATTCCCATTGTTGATGATGACGTTCATGAACCTGAACAGGACTTCACTGTAAGCATGGAAGTACCAAGTGGCCTACCTCTGAGACCAGGAGACAATGCCACAGTCACCATCACTGATGATGACCGTAAGTTATTTTCTATCAATAATGACACTGAATAAGACAAAGCTCACCCTGTTCCATGTTTGTATAGAAGTATGTAATTTTATACTATGTTTGCCTGAAGGCTGTAATACTGGAGAGAATGTATGCATTACATAAATGGTATACCAAATTGTATACCAGAACGAGTATAATATGTTGTCTCTATTCCTCATCCTCAGCCTTCAGATGCATGGTTGGAGAGGGATCCATTGTTGTGCTGGAATCAGATGGAGTTATTGCACTCGATATCTCCATTGACAGGGAAATAGAAGTGCCAGTTACATGTGAGGTTGTCACTCAGCCTAGAACAGCAAAAGGTGGGTTCGTATCTGGTGGACCATGTCCAGCTTGGTGGATGTATGTATGTATATATATAGTGTATATATATATATACAGTGGTAAACGCTTAATATGCCACCGCTTATTATGCCAAACCGCTTATTATGCCGCTATTTTCCTGAACGAATTCATTAGTATGTAATTACTATACATATAATTCGCCAAACGCCATATCCGCCATCCGCCATTGTTACACTGACACCAATTGATTGATTACCATGTGTTAGGTAACACTTTATATGCCACACCTCATTTGTGTCACTTTATCAGTTTGTCACTTATCACTTTATCACTGTCTATTGTGCTACACAGTCACAAGTGCAGGCTACTTTGCTGCAGTATTACCACCATTGACTGTTTGCTAATGTTATAGTAGGAGCTGTGCTTGTCTTTGCTATTATCACCATTATTATGTATATCCTCATTAATTTATAATTATTGATTCTATTCAGTGACATTCGGTGACTGTTTGGTTTATATGCCAAAACGGATAATAGGCCAAAATTTTTCATATCCAATTGTGGCATATTAAGTGTTTGCCACTGTATATATATATATATATATATATATATATATATATATATATATATATATATATATACTGGAACCTCTCTACTAGGGACACTTTGTGGACTTGATTTTAGTCCTTATTTCAGAGGTTTCCTCAATTCAGAGGTCACTTAATACACTATAGTAATACATTGGGGCACAGAATGGTGTCCTTATTATAGAGGTTTCTGCTATTCAAAGGTTTGTAATAGAGAGGTTCCACTGTATATATACAGTAGAACCTCTCTATTAAGGACACTTTGGGAGCTTAATTTAGTCCTTAATACAGAGGTTTCCATAATTCAGAGGTTATTTTATACACTACAGTACTAGACTGGGACACAGAATGGTGTCCTTATTACAGAGGTTTCCACATTTCAGAGGTTTGTAATAGAGAGGTTCCCCTGTATATCTATATATATATTTACATTAGTCATGTGTGAAGTCCCCGCAATCGACAAATCAGTATACTGATCGTAACATTTTATCATAATATGATGTACATACATGGCATACAAATTATACTTGATGATTCAATACTCTGACATGCGAGTTAGTTCATGCCGCCCAGGAGTTCTGCAGCACACCTAGGCAGGATACAACTATTACATACTAATAATATGTATTTACCATCATACCAACATCGTACTTAAAAATAACACTTCCTTTAATGCCCACGATGCCATCAACACCTTATATACATATTCGTATGTTTTACATTAATGCATCCTGTGTTACATCCTTGGTGAACCAGACAATCACATCAAAGAATGCATAATGTTATGATCACACCCTCACTATCTAACAATAAACCGATTATTTGGTGTGTTCTGTGGTATTGATTCTTAGAAAGTACATCCTGAGTGCAAACATTTGGTAAGGTTATGGTTATTTGATCACTGCACATCCATAAGCACTAGGAGAGAACAGATTTGTAAAATTTATAACTTCCCAATTTATAGAGTATATTTTTTGTATATGTTTGCCTACAATTCAGTGACCATTGAATTTTGACATGTGAATCCGCTTCCTTTGATTATATGTAGATGACAGTGACTTCAAACCTATCCAGGAAGTAGTCACCTTTGTACCACAAGGCAGGAGGACGCAGCCTGTGCTCCTTAATATCACCGATGATGACAGGTCGGAGCCAATAGAAGACCTACGGGTTGAGATTGCATCTGCTGGTCTTCAAGAGGAAAGGACAAATGAACCTGGAGCTGCCATCAATGTCACCATTATCGATGATGACACACGTTAGTCTGTTGTTTACCTGTGTCCCACATGCAGTGCTAGGAGTTATGCTACATATAAAGACGTTCTTATACTATACAGACAATGTGAAGTTAAAACACTGCAGTTGTCTATTTTGTTTCCTGTATTTAGCTTGACTACTTATATGACGAGCTGCTAGTACTCAGTCTAGTATTATCAACCATTGGTGGACCTCAGAATATAAGAAACTGCGCGCAATATGCTCATGCATTCTCTAAAGCATGTAAACACCTGCAGACACACATGTAAAAATGCACATACATGTGTATGTACACACACATGCTGTACATACTCATATACTTTTGCTCTATGAAGTTCAACGATTGTATAACATGTCTTCTGCAGGTTGTCTGATTAGTGAGGGTGGTCTTCTTAGAACATTCCTCAATGAAAGCATGTACAGGTTCACTAATACGTGCCCTTTTGAACTGATATCAACTTGTCCACAAGGAAGTGAAGAACCAATCCCATTCCAAATTCATATCGACATTGTAAATGGAAGCCTGAATAGTGCAAAAGTTGCTATTGAGTATGAAGCATCCACTGTGGTAATCACAGAAGATGGTAGGGTTACACGCATCGGAAGTGATATCACTGTCAGCGAAAGAGACGGTAGAATAATAGCACGTGTTGAAGCTCTTGATGTCACAGTAACGAGAACCTTTGGTGAAGCTGGTCAGATCAGTGTCAGTGTATCCAACTCCAGTGACCTCCTCAGCCAGCTATGTGGACTCTGTGGTAACAGTGAGGGAGTGCTGTCCTTCAAGGACCAGACTGTTGCCTCACCTGATAACGCAGAACAGTTGTCAAGGTTCCTAGAAGAGTACCGTGTTCCAAGAACAGAACAGATATTTACTGAGCTTAGGAGTGCATGTGGTGAGTGATACTGTTCACCACACCGTTATAAACAACAAAGTGAATGTGCATGAACGAGACATACAAGTTGAGGATTGCATGTGATTTCTAATTTCCCTTAAGAATTCCATTTCTTTGCTTGTCAATGGACAGTATGTATGTATGTACATCCACCTAAGTATTACTATAATACATGCACATAGACAAAGCATGCACACACACACACGCACGCACGCACGCACGCACGCACGCACGCACGCACGCACGCACGCACGCACGCACGCACGCACGCACGCACGCACGCACGCACGCACGCACGCACGCACGCACGCACGCACGCACGCACGCACGCACGCACGCACGCACGCACGCACGCACGCACACCATATACCACAATTTGTAAGTGAACACGACCGTAAGTTAGCAACTAAATACATCCGGTGCAGTACCTGAGTGTACCTTAGTGTTCTGCACATGGTGTTGATTAGGTTACCTACTTATCTGGGTAAGCAATGTCTGTCATGTAGTGTTTAGGTTTATTTCCGTGTGATTTATATGCTAATTAACACTGTTAATTTCTTTGGCTCTAGTTGGAGAGCCGCAGGTTCGCAATGATACGGTTATCGGTGATCCACTCTATGAGGTACCTTTGAGACTCTCTTCAGAATTAATGGAAGAGTACGGAGAGTTGTCCCTCTGTTATGAGGTGCACGGAAGAGCGAATGCCGTATTCAACCTCATTTCTGATGTCTGCGTGTCAGTCAATGCTCACTACACTCCAATGATTGAGGCTTCCAAGGGCAATGTCATCAACCAGATTGGCATTCTCGCCGAAGACAATAATGGACAATGCCAAAGTATTGAGGTCAACTTGACCGGATGTGCCGCTAGTGTGAATGGGGTCGGTGTCACCAACTATGACCAGGATGGCATACATGTAATCCGCAGAAGTCAGTCCCAAACGTTCCCTCGTGTGAGAGTCTCTGTCCCCAACTGTAACAATCATGAGGTTGTGATGTGGGTGGTCTGTGAGCAGAGGCAAGGCCAATCAATGATCAAGTTTGTTGTGGCAAGAGGTCACAACCTTTCACCTACGTCACATGGACTCATTGGTGAGTTGTGATAAACTGACAACTATATCTCACTTTTTCTGTAAACATTTGGAACAGTTCCTAGGGAGTTGAGGGGGGTATCTTACTGATGACAAAAATAGGTGGCCCAGGATGGGTTGTAAAATTAGTATATATGTAATGTGTAACATTTCTACCTGACAATGTGATCCGTTAATTTTATATCTAATGTACATTACTGTACATTAAAGTAGACTGATATGAAATAGCTCACCTGCTGCTTTGTGACATGATCTGTACTTTGTGTTTTTAGCTCAATTCTGGAATGTGGACATCTTGGCTGAGAAGTACAATGTTACCAACAGTGACAGAATTAATTCTTCGGATACTCACTTTGCTGTCACCGTGAGACCTCCTACTGGTGATGCAAGGAGATTCTTTGCGGACTTGCACCCTAAAACTTGGAACAAGGATAATAAATACTGCCTGTATGCTGGTAATGGTCAGGGAGGAAGAGTATTCGAAGTGCCTTCCCTTCCCGATCCCGTTATTGAAGGGAGGTACTTCAATTATCAGATGAAAGGACTGTTTGCCACCAGATATCAGTACAGTCGTTTTACAGCTGATTGTGAAGCTGAGGATACAGTCTAGATTGTGGATTGGATGCATTACGATAGTATTACGTAGTTCAAGGTCAAATGTGATCAGTCATTTCTATATTAAGCAGAACTATAATACAGCAATACATTATGGAGTGTGTAAAGGCATAATCATTGCTAAGTTACCATGTATCGACTGTGAAGATCAATTATGCAGGATTGTACAGTATTGTTGATATATTATACATACATTATAATAACTTAATAGTATTATACGCATACATATGTAGCTTTTCGAATATGAAGGAACCTCACACAAAGAATATGGAAGGGGAGGGGGCCGGTATACTATGAAATTGATCTGGCATAGCTCATGGCACAAGCTGTGTGGCAATCTATCTTGTTTTTGTTCCAGGCCTACGTATAATAACTGGGGGGCCAGAGCTATATTATCATAATAAATTTATTATATTAATAGTATATACTCAGTCTATGGAGTTATTGGCCATGGTATATAACATTAAAAATAATGTTCTTACAAATTGTAGGAAATTTTAATCCTATGTCATGCTCAATATATAACTCCATACAGTTGGATACAACATAGCAATGAACCTCTATGATATATAATTATATACTCATTGCACCAGTGTGTGGGCTGTAGCAAGTGAACATTATAGTTTTGATTTAAGACATCACTGCTCTGTATTTCAAAATTACATAATGTATATTTTTGTATGCTTGTATAAATTAGAATCATTTTATCTTGTATACCTAACTTTAATTACTTGCATGTGTAAAAATGTAATTTTATTTTCGCATGATCATTGGGAATACATAGTATTAGTCAATTGGCTCTACAATAATAATATGTGGGATATAAGATTATTATCACATCCATCAATATCTTATTACATTTCATTTGGTTTCATATTTTTTACATTATCATTATGTTATTACATTTTATGTCATGGATAGGTACAACATGCATATATAATAATTACATGTACATATTAATACGATATTATTATATTTATATTTTATATTATATGGAGCTTTCACAATAACATAATTGATAAAAAAAAATCATTTGATAGGTAAAGGTTGATACAGAGTCTCAAAATAACAGTATCCAAGTAAAATTAGACTACTGTTTCAGTAATGAAAATAACACAAGTTATTGGCATACAATATACAGTATTAATGTTAACGAAATATTATTAATAATAACGTTATGTACATAGATTTATATGTACGTATGCACTGTGCATGGTTAATAATAACAGGTGGGACAGGGAGATCAACTCAGAAAGGCCACCAGTGGCTCAAGGGTAGGGATAAAACAGGGAATTCCCCTGAGATGGTCTAATGGGCATGCTTTGCACTTGAGGCGGTGTCATGTGTGGCGGGATGTGTCGAACATGCCCCACAGCTGATGGGTGGGGATGTGGTGAAGGTGGCATGTACATGGGGGACACCGGCTGCAAGAGAGAAGAAAAAACCTGAAAACTGACAAATGAGAAAACTTACAGTACACATCACCGAAAACTTGACATAATATTATCGAAATGTAACATGATCATAAGTACATTGTGACGTAATCATAGCATAATCGTATCACATTACATTGTAACGTCATAGACTAGTCGTATCACAGGGCAAATACATTAGGATATAATATTATATCCTAGTCAGTTTCTTTGATTTGCCACCAGAGTTATCTCGCTAGTATATTAAGTGCTGTTCATGGCAACGTCCTCACCTGTACTGGCCACACCCTCACAAGCTGCACATTGCCTCCTCCACTGTCCATCATTGCAAACTCACTCTTGACTGAACTCTGAACATGTTTGGCTATTGACCCTGAGAACTCCAGCTCTGCAGGGGCAATGCGATTCCTCTTAGCACGAGGACGACGTTTCTTCTGAAAAACAAGAAAAAACAATGTGAGGTTGAGAATTCTCCACAGTGCATACTTTCAAATGATGTTCTTACACATACAGCAAGAAAATACACATGATACACCATGTAGACCACCCAGTATACCATATACTACATAATATACACCACATATCACATCACACACTATGTACCACACACCACATACGTACCACACACCACATACCACACACCACATACGTACCACACACCACATACCACACACCATGTACCACACACCACATACGTACCACACACCATGTACCACACACCATGTACCACACACAAAGTAACATATACGTATGTACACATCACACACCATGCAAAATTCTAAATCTTATGCAAAACCACCCATTGCAATATTGACATACATACGTACGTAAATCTACGTACGTATACACATACTTACATAAGTATTTATGTGTGTATCTATGTAAGTATGCATGTGTGAACATTCAAATACCTTAGGTTTGGCTTGAGGTACTACTGATGTCATTGAATCCTTCTCGGTTGTGTAACCAGCTGACACATGAGATGTACCAAACTCAACAACAGGTTCTTCCCAAGCATTCTTACTCATTAGAGAACTACAGAGGAAAAGAACAAACTATTATGTGCATATACGTACATACGTAGGATAGTATGTCTATAACTGGTTTTAGGTAGCAATATGTATAATGGACTTGAGGTACGTAGCCATGTGTACGTACGTAGTTAATACGGGACAGTCTTGTACAGATAAGTACAGTACGGTTCATGGAAAAGGTAATGGTGAACCGTTAAGTGCTAAAGGTTAACCGATGCAATTTATCTGTTTTCCATTAACGGATTAACCGTTATCCGTTAACGGATTAACCGTTAAACTGTTAACGGGTTAACCGTTAACTATTTTTATACACGTAGGTTCCACCTAGAACGTACATGGCACGTTTCAAAGAGTTAGTTTGTTCCAGTGATTTTCGACGAGTTGTTTCAGACGATTGCGTACGTATCTTACAGAGAAGTTAAAGCTTAGCGCTAAAGAAACCACGATCGAAAACTCAGGTACGTTGCAAGTTCACTCGTTCTAGACATAACAAGTGACGTCATACGATTAACACGTTACCGGTTAACGGATATTGCGTTACTTCTAACCGATATTCCGTTATCGCTAACGGTTAACTGATTACAGGGTAACCGACAAAAACGTTACCTTTTCCATGAACCGTACTGTACATACATACATACGTATGTACATACATACGTATGAATGCATATGTACTTGTATCCTGGTTGAGGGGAGGATCAAAGAGAAATCTGTGCGTACATAAGCCATGTAGCACAGGTTAGTGATACAGAACAGGTCACCAGACAGGTTTCATTGTTAGGATTAATTGAGTGAGAGCAAGGCAGGTAATTAGTAAACACCTTTCTATTGCATATAATATGTTGTATTGGACTATGAGCATATTTGCAGTATAAATAGTCTATTATTCACCACACCAGGATACAAGTTAGTTGCATCATGTCTAGGTGTGCAGTAGCAGATAAAGTGCTAATTGATTACCAAGGATGAAGCCTAGAAGCTATCTGCTACAGCACACCTAGGCAGGATATAACTATTACATACAGTACGTATACTTCATGGAAAGTATTGTACATGTAATGTATTTATGGTGAATTTATAATGAATATACGTATGTGGCAGCGTGGTACTCCGTGAGAGACGTAGCGGCCACTTTCCTCGATGTCACGAACGAAATGAACAAACTTCAATAATTAACTGATCATTCACTCTAACCAACTAAGTCTACACTCTATCTCCAGGCTACACGTGTCTGTTGTGTGCGCATGCGTGTATGCGGTGTATGTTAGCACGTGACATACAGCGCGAGATACAAAAATCACCCATGCATAACTAAGTACAAGCACACACGATACATTAATGTCTGTACGCCACAGTACTCCCCCCCCAGTGAGCAACCAGTGAACGATGAGTGTTAGAATTCATAGGTGGCTGCGACATATCGGTCCGGAAAATGGACGTGGCGACCCGATCTGGTCTGTCTTGCTGGCTGTTGAGGTGGTAGCGGCGAAGACTGGTGAGTGGGTGTAACGGCCGGTAACACAGGCGCAGATGATGTGTTAGATGGAGGGTTGTCGATGTGAGCCGGCTTGAGTCTATCAAGTGATATTGTCTGCTGATGACCATTAACCAAGATGGTGTAAAACTTGGTGGCTCGTTTGATGACTTTAAATGGTCCATCATATGGTGGCTGTAGCGACTTCCGGATGGCATTGTGACGAATAAAAACGTGCGTACAAGTAGATAAATCCTTACTTACATGTGTAGAACGAGTAGCATGATGTGATGTGGGCACGGGCTGGATGTGTTGCATGGTGTTGCGTAGACGTGATACATAAGCGTGCTGGTCGGGTAGGGTACTGTTGCTTGTGGTGTCGAAAAACTCTCCTGGGAGGCGCAATGTGGTTCCGTACACTAACTCGGCGGTGGTGCACTGTAGGTCTTCCTTAAAAGCAGACCTGAGTCCTAGAAGAACGAGAGGCAGTGTGTCCATCCACTGATTGCGCGGCGCAGTGCTCAAGCCAGCTTTGAGCTGACGATGTAGGCGTTCAACGAGGCCATTGGCGGCAGGGTGATACGCTGTGGTTCTAATTCGAGTGGTTCCGAGCAGGCGCATGAGCTGATTCCACAATTCGGATTCAAATTGGGCACCACGATCAGTGGTGATGGTGGATGGTGTTCCAAAACGGGCAATCCAGCCAGAGATGAAAGCGTGGGCGACTGTGGATGCTGTGATGTCAACAAGTGGAATGGCTTCGGGCCATCGAGTAAAGCGATCCACACAAGTAAGTAGATACGAATATCCTTTACAAGTAGGAAATGGTCCCACGATGTCAAGGTGGACGTGATCGAAGCGAGCATCAGGAACTGAGAAAGTACCAGGAGGAGTGACTGTATGTTGATGCACCTTGGTGCGCTGGCATTGTAGACACGAGCGGGCCCAACGGCGGACGTCAGCATTGATTCCGGGCCAAACGTAACGGGCAGTAACTAAGCGTTGCGTGGCGCGAATTCCTGGATGAGACAGGGAATGCAAGGCGTCGAAAACAGCGCGTCGAAACGGCTGTGGCACGTAAGGGCGCGGTGTGCCTGTGCTCATGTCGCAGAGCAAAGTAACGTCAGCAGTCGGTAACGGTATCTGATGGAGCTGGAGTGATGAGTCTGCTGAATTCGGTAAGTCCGGATCGTCCTGTTGCGCGCGAGCCATGGCGGCGTAATCAATAGATGGAGTTGAGCTCAATGGTGCACAGAGAGCATCTACTTCTACTCGGGATAGAGCATCAGCAGCAGTGTTGGAGGTTCCCCTGAGGAAACGGATGTCTGATGTAAACTGGCTGATAAAATCTAGATGTCGGATCTGTCGAGGCGAATGGTTCTTAGACTGTGAAGCGAGCGCAAATGTGAGTGGTTTGTGGTCTGTGATGACGAAAAATTGCCTCCCCTCGATAAAGTGTCGGAAGTGCTTGATTGCCAGGTATACCGCCAGTAGTTCGCGATCGAACGTACTGTACCTGGTTTCGGCAGGTGACAGCTTCCGGGAGAAGTAGGCAAGTGGAGACCAAACTGAATCGATGCGCTGCTGTAGAACTGCACCGACAGCGGTGTCGGAAACATCAGTGATCAGACAAGTCGGGGCATCAGACTGCGGGTGGACGAGAAGAGTGGCGTCCGCGAGGGTTTCCTTGACACGAGTAAAGGCTGCTTCAGCGTCAGGAGTCCAGACAAGGCACCGGTCACTCTTGGAGGATCCAGTCAGCAAGCTGTGAAGGGGTTGGAGAATACGCGCACATCCCGGGATAAAACGATGGTAGAAGTTGACTAATCCGAGAAACTGGCGTAACTTCTTCTGAGATGTCGGTTGTGGGAAATGGCGTACAGCGTCAACCTTCTCCTCCAGAGGCCGGATACCATGCCTGTCCACTTGATGTCCGAGGAACTCTAATGAAGTGACACCGAGTACACACTTCTTCGGATTGATGACTATACCGTTGGCGTCAAGGCGGCGGCAGACTTCACGTAGATGTTCCAGGTGTTCTTCCTCTGTAGCACTAGCAACTAGGATGTCGTCGATATAGTCATAGGCAAAAGGAAGTCCACGAAGCACCTGGTCCATAAAACGCTGAAAGGTCTGGGCTGCGTTACGTAAACCAAACGGCATGCTGGTGAATTCGAATAAACCAAAGGGCGTGGTGATGGCTGTCTTCGGGATGTCGGATGGCTCAACCGGTATCTGGTGGTAAGCGCGCACTAAATCGATTTTGGAGAAGACTGTGGCTCCATTAAGAGATGAAGCGAAATCCTGAATGTGTGGGATGGGATAACGATCCGGCTCCGTAATGCGATTCAGTGCCCGATAGTCTCCACAAGGGCGCCAGTCCCCGGAGGGCTTGGGAACCATGTGAAGTGGTGACGACCAGCAACTAGACGAAGGGCGGATGACACTTAAATCTAGCATGTGGTTGAACTCTTGCTTTGCTGCACGTAGACGATCTGGGGGCAAGCGACGAGGGCGAGCAGAAACTGGTGGTCCAGTGGTGTGGATATGATGGGTGACCGAATGCTGGATGGGCTGTTCCGGGGCGCGCGGACGAAGGATGTTAGGAAACTCGGCGAGCACAGATGCGTAGGGGTCGTTGGAGTCGAGACACGGTAGAGTTGGCGATGCAGATGTTGTCGTAGTAGAGATACCATTAACCTGCAGTTGCGTAAGGGTGTCAATGAGACTAGATGTCCTGACATCCACGGAAAGTCCGAAGTGATGGAGGAAATCGGCACCCAAGATAGCGTGTCTCACACTAGCGATGATGAAAACCCAGCGAAATGAGCGACGGAGTCCTAGATCCAAGGTGAGAGAACGTGTCCCGAAAGTTGCGATGGTAGAACCATTAGCCGCCTTAAGATCGTATCCGGTGGGTCTACTGGAGTTAGATGGGCCAGTTGGAGGAAGTACACTCACTTCTGCACCGGTATCCACCAAAAATCTCAAACCGGAAGTGCGATCTTGGATGTAGAATAGGCGACTACGGGAATGGCCAGTGGCACTGGTCGCCATCAGTGGCTGGCCCTCTCGTTTCCCGCCTGTGTGCAGGGTGGTCTGCACTTGCGAGCGTTGGTGCCAAAGCGACGGTGATACCAACACACAGGAGATGGGCTGGAAGAACGAGAAGACGAACGAGATGATGGACGAGATGATGGACGAGAGGAAGGACGAGATGGACTACTTCCTTGGAATGAATCCCGGGAACGATTGATGGATGTGTCCAGTGCAGCAATAAGTCGCGTGAGATGGTCGGTGAGCTGCTTCATATCGCTGGTGGCGGGTGTGCTCACTGGGGCAATAGTGGGTGGGTTCGCGACCTCGAGAATACGGTCTGCCATCTCTGCCAACTGGAGTAGAGTCAGCGTGGTGGAGGCTGAAGCCAACACCATTCTGACAGAGGGTGGCATCCGCTGAAGAAACAACTGCCGTACAAAAGCACCTTCGGGTGGAGGGCCGGCGTCCCCGAGTAACTGTTGCATACGTCGCAAGAGTTGAGAGGGTTTTCGGTCCCCGAGTTCTTCAGCTGTGAGCAACTGTTGGAGCTTGCGTTGCTCAGAAGCCTCTGTCCGTTTGATGAGCGCAGCCTTCAATAGGTCGTAAGGAGTGTCCCCCGGAGGGTTCAGGATAATATCCCTCACTTCCGTTGCCACTTCCGGAGCGAGTACCGCGATAACATGGTCGAATTTGGTACGCTGCTGCACGATACCTTTCAGGGTGAATTGTGCTTCGACCTGCAAAAACCAGACTGCGGGGTCGGCGGGCCAAAAAGGTGGTAGCTTGAGCGATACCGCTGCGATACGGGGCTGTGGGACAGGCTGATCCTGCTGTTGGTTCTCGGGCTGGGGTAACTGTTCTGCCATCCCTCGGTGGTGAGGATGTGCTAAACCGTAGACCGATAAACCGTAGACTGTAGACTGATAACTGGACGAAACAGGCGCTAAAAGGTAGAGGCAATAGATGTTAGACGATAGACAGTAAAAGAGACAATAAACAATAACCGGCGCAGCCAACAGGCGATAGAGGCAATAGACGATAGGCGCGTAGTAGAGCTGAACGATACTATTCTTGGACGTCAGGGGTCACCAATGTGGCGGTGTGGTAATCTCCGCGAGAGATAGAGGCCACTTCCAACGATGTCACGAAAACAATGAACAAAAATTCAATTATCAGCAATTCACTCACTACCTAGTCTAAACTCTACCACGAGGCTACACGTGTGTGTTGTATGCGCATGCGTGTATGCGGTGTATGTTAGCACGTGACATACAGCGCGAGATACAAAAATCACCCATGCATAACTAAGTACAAGCACACACGATACATTAATGTCTGTACGCCACACGTACATACGTATATTGGTACACACACGGGTGCTAGCACATACACATACACACACACAATACACACATACACACACACGTGCACACATGCACACACGCACAAGCACACACGCACACAACACACACATACACACGCATGCACACACAGCACACACACACACACACACACACACACACACACACACACACACACACACACACACACACACACACACCTCTTTTGAAGACTGGGAAGACCTCTCAAATGTTTGGGTGGGCTGATTTCTCTATCTGCTGACAAACTAGGTTGTTCAGACCAAGCTCGCCTAGCCTGTAGATGGGAGACAAGAGACCAATAACTAAACTGGTAAATGTACAAGTAAAATACGTGTAAAATTCTCATGTTGAGCTGTACACACCCTCTTTTCAGCCTTCTCCATTGCTCTTCCCAAAGCTGCTTGTTTTTCCTCTGGAGATGCCCACAGTTGTGTAGAGGGCCTCACTCTCCTCGTTTTCTTCTCAGGAGCCTCGTCTGGTGTATATGCAAGTTTCTGAATGTGCTCAAGATTACGCTGGATAGTAGTGAGAAATACGTACAGACTGCATCATGCACACATCCAGATACACACACACACACATTCACCACACACACACACACACACACACACACACACACACACACACACACACACACACACACCATACACACATACATATGTACGTACGTACATGAGGATGCAATACCTGTTTAATCATTGAAAAATGTTTTTGGTCTTCCAATTCATCCTTGAGATAATTCATGGCCTGGACAACACAAAGAACACATGTATGACTTTGGACCTGAAGTATGACTGGATGAACAAAACGTTACTGTACAGATATAACACATGTAAACAGAAACTATTTTTACATATAATATTATTCAGCATACAGCACACCAAACACTTAATCAGGTGGATTTATTGTAATGGTGTATATGCATAAGTACACACATACTGTTACATATGAATGTACATATGTAGGTATGTACATATGTTTCCTCTACATACATACATATAAAATGTACATATGTACAGTACTCAAACGTATACAAAAACGTACGCATGTATGTACATGTACACTCACTTTTTTCAGTTCGATGTTCTCAGATGTCAACCTTTCTGTCTCTCTCTCAAGCTCCTGTTCTCTCACTGACATGCCATGCTGGATTACCTGTACTTGTGGTTCAATTGGAGGCTGGCGCCCACCGTCAACCACATTCATACCAGGCTGGTTCCTCTCCACAGTACTACTGGTTCGAGATCCAGATAGTTTAGGGGACTTTGCTGCTTGTTGGAGATCTTGTCCAACAACTTCCTGTCTTCCTGTTCCTCCCCTCACCACTTCCTGACTTCCTGTTTCACCATTAGGCACACTTACAAGTGCAGTCAGTGGTAGGAACTTTGGCTGGAGAGCTGTAGATGTTCCATGCCTACAGACCTCTAAATGAGATTGTGTATTCACTTCAACTGCTGGAGATTGGGAATGGGTTTGGGACTGTGGGACAAAGGATCGATGCAATCAAGAAAATCGTAATAGATGATAAATGGGAGTGGCACTTACAGTATTGGGGGTGTGACCAGTACGCACATTGTAGTAGGGAATATATTCTCTATGATCAGTGCGAGGATACTCGATGGGTTGTGCCGGCTTGCGGTACCCAGCGACTGCCAGGTCAGCAATGGTGACCCTACTCCTGCCTCCTATCACAGGTGAGCCATGTTGTATGCCAATGGACTTGGTGTCTATCTCCTCCTAAGCAAGCATGTAAACTTCACATGTAAATGTACAGATGTTACGTACGTACGTATATACATACAGTAAGTACTTACGTATGTAAATTACATTATACAGTACATACGTATGTATATGGTATGTAAATACTATATGCATGTACGTACGTACGTAAGTACATGCATACGTATATGTACGTATACATACATATGTATATATAAATTTTATGTACACTTGGAATTATGCTATATACGTATGTATATACATACTAATACATAATATATGTATATACGTTCGTAACACAAATACGGTCATGGAACACTTGACATAACCTAAATGTAAGTAGGACTATATGAATGTTAGCATGTTCCTCTCACTCTCGTAGGAACGTACATTGAGGTCAATGTGAGATCCAAAGGAGCTGGGGGAAGGTGTCTGCATGGATAGTACAAGAGGAAAAGACTGATCACATGAGTACATACGTACACATAACAATAGTAAACACACTCCATGAACACAATTGTTATGCACAGTAATTATACGTATGTATATTTATCGCCCGATGACGTCATACATCAAAGAGACCGGTATGCCGGTATACAGGTTACCAGCACTGCAGTAACCTGCAAGCGCCCCCTAAAACCTAGCAACGCGACCGCACAATTATCACATCAATCAACACTTTGGAAGACCATTGTCAATCAATCAATCAGTCTCGTACTGGTGTACAACGTACAACTTTCTTCATTGGCTCGATTTGTTTCGCTCTGTTTTCATGGTGAGGTGCCCTGAACCCCTGACGCTTCCTAATCTCGGACACTTTGGATTGTTGTGAAACGGTTCTCTTCGCGAATTGGCCGTTTTTCGGATCAAGTTTGGTATCAAACTGATCCTTAATCTACGAAACAACGTTTAAAGATTTGAATAAATTTAACCGATTATCGTACTTGATGTTCCAAAGTAGAAAGCGTCCAGAATTGGGGCACCACACCATACTCGTTTTTGGGACTCGTCATCTTCCACGTCGAAATCAAATCGCTTACACAATAGCTAGTGGTTGGCTTTCCTCACTGCTGGAAGGCTGCTAATGCTTATGATAGACCATTTTCTTGAAAGAGAAACAAAATTACTGGAAATATCGAAACGAGGGGAAGAAAAGTATTTGAATTCAAACGTACGGCGTATTCTTCTAGGCGGCTATTTTGCGATAAGCCACTTACTACACGCTCTCTCTGCCGTATTGCTTTGTTTACTGCACTCGCCCTCGGGTCTCGAGCAGTAAACGCAATACGGCACAGAGAGGGTGTAGTAACTAGTACGTATGTATGGCATATATACGTACGTACAGTATTTGAAGTAAATTTCAGACATGGAAATTTTAAATACCTTAATATAATGATTGATTCAAATTGGTGTCAACGATATCTCCATACGTGGAGGATAGACCAGTGGTAGACACTCTACCAACAACACTCAGCTCATTATCATTAACTCTCCAAAGCACCTGTCTAAAATTACATTGTGTTTCCCCATATGTTATGTTACCTTCTATCAAGTATACACAGGGAATGGATCCTTTATAATATACATATACATATATATATTACATATATATATTTTCTCATTATATATATAATACATATATATATGGGATACTAAGGTGAAGCTCAAGGTTTTCTGTAAAAGGATCCATTTCTTGTGTATTCTTTCAAAGGCGATGCAAATGACATGCATCCTGATTAGCCACTTGCTGACCTTTTGGTAGTAAATTGATCAATCAATTGCTTACACAATTGATGCGTACATTTGCATGTACAAACATACATATTATATACCACCCATATGCAGATAAACAAATCCCATTAGAACATGTACGTATATACCTAGCAATTGCCACCCACATAATAATTCACAGATGATCAGCAGATACACATGCATTATGTACAGTGCACAGTCACATGAATCACACACTCCACACTCTCACTACCATCACACCCTCACACTCACCACAATCCATCTTCTTCTTGCGTGTGCCCTCCACTTTGCAAACAAGGCCACAACAACAATGACGACACCAAGGATGAGAACGACGCCAACGACAGTCACTGGTATGACCACAGCTAGGTCAACTGGGGAATCAGTGGTGGCCTGTGGGACTTGATATGCAAACACTTGCAATACCTATAGAAATACGCCAAAGGTGGAATACAGCAGTGGTGTGAAATACATATGTACATAGAATATCACTTGACTTGTACACGAGGAAAGAAGTCTGTGCAAGTTCATATGTACGTACGTATGTGTATGTGTGTGTATACGTGTGTGTGTGTGTGTGTGTGTGTGTGTGTGTGTGTGTGTGTGTGTGTGTGTGTGTGTGTGTGTGTGTGTGTGTGTGTGTGTGTGTGTGTGTGTGTGTGTGTGTGTGTGTGCATGTGTGTGAATTGCACAGATTCGTCATAGCAGTAAAAACACATACGTACGTACATGAGCATTCATCCACTCACAAATATTATACATGTACATACGTACATACGTACATACACACACAGAAAGGAACAGTTACGTATGTATGTATTTATGCACGTACGTATACACACATGCAAACATACATACGTATATGCACGTACGTTAATCCGCTGCAATTTGTTTTTGAAGAACATGGTGAATTAATGGATTTGGCTGATTAATTGGCTATTCATTATTACTTGTCATAAGTACAATACATATATTAGTATTGGGAAATTGTGCTGAATTAAAAGGTTTGGCTGATACAGCATGCAGTGGTGGCAATTCCACTGTACATACATACACATAAATATGTACATACACAAACCAACTCACATTATATCCGGTAACTTCATCTAGTCTGCTGTTCGGAACAGCATTCAGTGCTGCTATCACCTCATCCCTAAGGACCACAGTGTTGGTCCTCAGATCAGTAACATAAAAGTTGACTTGAACAATGCTATCTGAAGACCTAATGGCTTCAACAATCTGAAGTAATGGAATGAGAGTTAAAAACAACGATAATGTACATATACATGCATAGATACGTACGTAGATAGTAATTCTATACCTGAGTTATACAGGAGATCAGAGAGTGGAATGTGTACACACGTACGAATGTATTTGGTATAATACATACATATGCACGTACCTGCGTATGTTATTGTAAGGTGATATACATACATACGTACGTATGTATGTACTTACATTATATATTATTCATATGTACATACGTACGTACATACATATGTATACATCAAAATCAGGAAAAAGCATGCAATGAAATGGAGAAACTTACCTACTACGTACGTATGTATGTGCATAAAAATGGAAATCATTGAATAATTTATATACATACATATTACAATAGATACGTACATACGTACATACATGTGTATGCATAGACTTACAATAGCCTTGCTGTTGACAGCCGCTGTTTGCCTTCGCTGCCTGGCAGCAAGTATTCTCAAGCCTTCCTCATAGAGAAAAGCCATGCTGTCCTCCAGGTTTATCCTCTCTGCTGAAGGCATCTGAAGCTGTTGCAGTGTGGTATCGTTGGCAATTATCTCCATGGTAACAAGGTCATCAACACCAGGGGAAGGTGATGGAGTGAGGGTGGGGCTTGGAGTTGCCAGCGAAGTAGCTGCCAGTGAAGGTGTGGGGGTGGTTGGAGAAGAGATCACAGAGGGAGGCTGTGCCTGAGAGGCAACTGACGATATCATATCTATTGTGGAAGCACTTGGTGTGGACTGTGCGAGTGGAGTGGAAAAACTGGTAGGCAATGGTGAAGTCAATGTGGACTGCTGGGTCAGAATAGCACTCGTTGATAATGTTGGATTGGTTGGTGATGCCTCGGTTGTAGAGAGTGGTGCAAGAACAGGAGATAATGGGTCCATGGGAGAAACTTCAAGAGTAGAGAGGGGAGGCTGAACAATCACAGATGTTATATCAATGGATGCTGTTTCGGTAGAGAATTGTGACATCGAAACAATACTTGATAACAATATTGGGTCAGTTGAAGATGCCTCGGAAGATAACTGTAATGTGGAGGCTACTATAGATGTTAGACCTATTGTAGTAACATCGGGAGTAGATTGAAGGGTTGATTCAACACTCAGTGACAATGTTTGGTCAAATGAAGATGTACCCGAAGAGGATGGTGAAGGTGTAATGGCAGGTGGAGTGTCAAGTGAGGAAGTTACGGGATCAGACAGTGAAGCTTGGACAATGTCAGATGATGTATCGGCCAAGGATGCCACCAAGGTCGGCTGTGGTGGTGAAATGCTCGGAGCTGTCAGGTCCATGGAAGTGGGTTCTGGTGTGGACTGTGAAGGCAAAACAGTACTTGATAACACAGTCGGGTTGATGGAAGGAGTGTCAAAAGTGGACTGTGATGACAAAGCCACACCAGGTGATTCTTCAACAGTAGAGGCAGTGGTGGGTATGATGGTAAGTACAGGAGTTGCAGAGGCATCTGGAGTGCTTACAACAGGTAGTTCAACAGTAGAAATAGATATGGAAGCATCCAGAGGTGTTAACAGTTCGTCAGGTAGCATCGACGATATGCTGACAGCTGAAACAAGTGGCATGGATGAAGTAAACGCAGGAGTTGTGAATGATGTCTGTTCACCCAGTGAGGGGCTTGGCACAAGGCTGCTCACAGAACCCAGCAATACAGGTGTAGTTACTGAGGATTGTGTTGGCTCAGCCTCTTGTGAAGGTATGGAAGACAGAGGTGTTTGTGAGGGTGTCAATTCCACTGTAGGAGAGCTCAACCCAGAGGTAGTTATTGATTCTGATAGCAAGGCTGTAGTGGATGGAGGAGATGGTGTTTCTTCAATCAGAGAGTCAAGTACAGAGGTATCCACTGAATCAACCAGTATAGATTCATCCAGTCCAGCAGTCTGTGATGATGATGGCTCCAGAGTAGTACTCAGCAGGGAGCTGCTTGAAGGGTTTAATGACAAAGATGTTGTAGACACAACGATTTCTGATGGTGTGGTTTCTGACAAACTTGACGTAGGACTGCTTAATTGATCTAGTAGAATGGATGAAGCAGACAGCGGGACTTCAGAGGGTGTGGGTTCTTGTGATTCGGAAACAGTGACAACCACAGAAGAATCTGACACTATAGCTGTTGTAGATGGTGAGAAAAGAGGTGTTGCTTCTTTTGATAAGGAACTTAGTCCAAAAGTGCTTAGCACATCGAATAGCACAGAAGTACTGGATGACAAGATTTGGGATGGGGTGGGTTCTTGTGGTTCAGAAAGTGAAATCAACAGTGAGCTAGTCGAGGAATCCAACTGTACAGCTGTGGTGGACACCAGGGTTTGAGATAATGTTACTTCTTCTTCAGCTGAACTGGACTCCAAAAGTGTGGAGCTAGTCGTCGATGGTGAGATTGGGACCAGCATTGAAGCTGAAGTGCTCGCCAAACCTAATGGTACTGATGTACTGGATAGTGAGGTTAGAGATGGGGTCAGCTCTTGTGAAGTGGAGCTTGGTTCAAAAGAGCTTAAGAAATCTGGTTGCACAGATGATATAGGCAACAAAATTTGGGATATTGTGCCAGACAGTAGGGACTGAGTTGGTGTGGGTTCTTCCAAAGTGAAACTTGAAGAACTGCTCACTGAATCCACCAACAGGGAGGTACTGGAGGACAGGACTGGTGTGGGTTCTTCCACAGCGAAACTTGAAGAACTGCTCACTGAATCCACCAACAGGGAGGTACTGGAGGACAGGACTGGTGTGGGTTCTTCCACAGCGAAACTTGAAGGACTGCTCACTGAATCCACTAGCAGGGACAGGACTGGTGTGGGTTCTTGTGATTCTGATACAAAGGTCAACACTGGACTCCCTGGGTCTGGACTTGCAGACGTTGTAGACACCAGGTTTTGGGGTGGTGTTATTTCTTCTGATGTGAAAGTTGAGGTAGGACTGGTCACTGATTCCAAAAGATCGGCTGTACTGGATGACAAGATCGGAGATGGTGTTGGTTCCTGTGAGGTTGACATTAACACAAAACTGCTCAAAGGATCCGGCTGTAGAGGTGTTGTTGACAATAGAATCTGAGGAATTGTTGCATTCAAAGTGGAACTTGTTACTACAAGGCTCAGTACGCTTGTAGTTGAAGGAAGCACTAAAGATGGTGTAGTCTCAACCGATGGGGATATTGACATTGAACCACTCCCAGAATCCACTATAATGGATGTAGATGTCGGAAGAAACAGAGAGAGTGTGGGTTCTTGTGATTCGGAAGTAGAGAGGACCACAAAGGTGCTAGAGGAATCTGACAGTACAGCTGACGTGGATGGTAGGAATAGAGGCGTTGTCTCCTCTGATAAGGAGCTTGTTCCAAAACTGGTCATCGATTCCTGCAGAAGCATAGAAGTACTCGACACAAGGACTTGAGATGGTGTGGGTTCTTGCGAAGTTGAGATCAACACTGAACTGCCCAATGGGTCAAGCTCTACCAATGTCGCTGACAGTATGTTTTGAGAAGTAGTTTCGGCCAATGTGGAACTCAACACAGGAGTGGTCACTGATTCTAATGTTGTAGGAGTACTGGAAGTGAGGACTTGAGATGGTGTGGGTTCTTGTGGTTCCGATATGGAGTTTGACTCCGAGGTTCTCACTGAATCCACCTGCACAGATGTCACAGATGACAGTGCGGGAGAGGGTGTGATTTCATCCATAGTACCTGCTGAACTTGTGACTAAAAGAATAGGTACAGTTGAAGGTAGAATTTGTGATGATGTAGGTTCCTGTAAAATAAAACTGTTTGACGGACCTAGCAGTACAGGTGTTGTGAACAATGAGAATTCGGATGGAGTGTCCTCTACAGTTGATGTAGACATGCCTATCGATTCCAAAAGCTCAGGAGTGCTGGAAGAAGGGTTTTGTGATGGTGTGGTTTCTTGTGATTCGGAAAGAAGTCCTGCAAACAAGCTACTTGAGAGATCCTGTTGTACAGATGCTGCTGATGACGGACTTAGGCTAGGTGTTGTTTCACTGTCTACTGTTGAAGTAGACGTAAAAAGTACAAGTACACTGGATAACAGAGTGTGAGGTTGTGAAGGGGTTACTTCTCCTGAAGGAGAACTCAGACTAATTACAGAACTGCTGTTTGAACCCAATAATGCAGATGTAGTGGACAGTGAGATTTGAGATGGTGTAGGTTCCTGCAAAGTGAAGCTGATGGTCAAATCTGGCAGCAAGGAGGTTGCAGACTGTATTACTTGAAACAGTGTGGTTTCGTCAACAGTTGGACTTGAAAGAGAACTGCTCGTTGAATCAAACAGCAAAGAAGTAGTAGATGAGGAAGCTCGAGTTGGGGTCGGGTCTTGTGATTCGGACATGGACACGGGTACAGCTCTGCTAGGGGAATCTGTATGCAGAGATAAGCTCTCAATAGGTGTTAGTTCTTCCAGCGTGGAACTCAAAGTAGAAGTGGTCAATGAAACAAGCACCAGGGATGCACTGGGTGATGGGGCTGGAGATGGTGTTGTTTCTTGTAAGTCGGAAGAAGAGCTCAACAAAGAACTACTTGATAACTCAAACTCTACAAGAGTTACAGACGGTAGAACTTGAAGTGGTGTTTCACCTGCAGTTGAGCTTGAATTAGACTTACTCATAGAATCAAATGGCACAGAAGTACTGGATGGTTGAAATTGAGAGGGTGTCGGTTCACTTGAAGTTGACAGTGACATTGGACTACTAAGTGGATTGGGCTGTATTGCTGCTGTGAGTGGTAGGGTTTGAGACGGCACTGTATCCTCTGTACTTGAACCCATCAACATGAGTACAGGCGGAGTTGAAAGTGTGATGTGAGTCTGAGTTGTTCCTTCCAAAACAGCAACTAATGCAGAACTGGTCACAAATTCCAATACTACAGAAGTACTGGATGTCATGATTCGGGATGGTGTAGGTTCTAGTGAAGGTGGGAACACCGAAGTGCTGGACAGATCCAGCTGTGTTGTTGACTTTGGAGTCTGAGGAGTTGGTTCATTCAAAGTGGAACTTGACAAGGAACTGCTCACCACATCCGACAACAGAGATGAAGTGGATGATGAGAGTGGAGATGGCGTTTGTTCATTTGAAGAGGCAGTTAATAACACATCATCCACAGGAGTCAGAGATGAAACCTCAGCCAGGGATGATGATGCTACAACAAGTGTCGGTTCCTGAAAAAAGCAAGAGAAAATAAAGATAGCAAGGTGTGTACTCAAATATGGCATACACATATCACTAAGCTCATGTACTGGGTGGTTGGTGGAAACCTGGCCTCAGACATTGTCAACAACATATTATATATACGCATGTGTGTACATGTAAATGTAGGTAAATGTCACATAACTAATATGTATAAAATTAAAATGCTGACGGGTAAGTTAAGAAGAAAAATGCATGAAAAAATTACACATTATACTTTACATATACATAAAATATTAAACGTATGTATGTACGTACGTATATGTATGTATACGTATGTGCATCTCCTAGCTCTAATGAGCAATGTGTGTACACACATACGTACGTACGTACATACACACATTTATATGAATGAACATACACATGATGAAAATATGTACATAGGTACATAAGTATTGTATCCTGGTTGAGGGTTGGATCAAAGGAAAAACTGTGCACACGTACATACATAAGCCATGTAGCACAGGTCAGTGATACAGCACAGGTCACCAGACAGGATTCATTGTTAGGATTAATTGCGTGACAACAAGGCAGGAAATTAGTAAACACATTTCTATTGCATATAATATGTCGTATTGAGCTATGCATAATATTTGCAGTATAAATTGTCTATCACTCACCAGGTCAGGATACAACTTAGTTATATCCTGCCTAGGTGTGCTGCAGCAGATAAAGTGCTAACAGATTACCTTGGGCTTCACCCTCTGTAATCAATTACGGAGCTTTTTATATCTGCTACAGCACACCTAGGTAGGATATAACTAATACTTGTATCCTGGTACTGATACAGCACATCACCAGACAGGCTTCATTGTTAGAATTAATGACATCAAAATAAGGCAGGAAATTAGTGAACACATTTCTATTGCTATGCACATATTTTCTGTATAAATTGTCCATCATTCACCATATCGGAATATAACTATTACATACGTACAGTGGAACCTCTCTAATAAGGACACTTTGGGCGCATTCATTACAGAGGTTTTCTACTTCTACACTCAGACATGGAATGGTGCCCCTATTACACAGTATGGTATCCACACAACACACACACTTGTATGGACTTGAATTGAATGCATATACAGTGTAACGTGTCAATAACTCTGAGGATAATCACACTTCTGTTTCCATATGCAACAAAAAGGTGTTAACAACAAACAATTAACAAATATAATGTAAACATCCTGGACAGGGGAAGCCACTACAGTTGCATGAGTAGAGTGTACACAAATCCCATCTTCTTACACTGCTGTAGATTCACAGCTTAAGATACAATTGTACAGAACTTATTAACATGCCGTCTTTGATACACGTGTAGATACATATGTACTTCATTAACATAATCAATGTAATGTGCATACATACGTATGTATGTTGGACAAATGCATACATACGTATATATTTCATATCTGGATATGCTAATGTGTATAATACGTATGTATGTACATATGTATATATGTACTATACAGTGGTGATGAAGCTATCAGAGAAGGCACAATCCATGTGGCTGGCAGAGGAAACCATATCACCTTGGGATTCTGGACGGTTGTGCATGCACACATTGTTAATGACAAACACTACAACACATTCCCAGACACTCACCAATGCTGATGTCCCTATCGATGTTGAATCAGCCTCAATGAAGTTACCATCTGTAAACAAAAAGATACCAAAGGCTTGCATTATACACATACGTACATTTATTGTGTGTATATTTATATATGATATTCATACTCAAAATCGTTGTTGGATACATATGGTTCAGGTATTTAGTAGTGTTAAAATGGGCATACAGTAGCTTACAAGGCCAGAGCTATTTCATTCTCATCCTCGTCAGGTGGGCAAGCTAGTGGTTTGGTACACATAGAGCATATACGTACGTACCAGGTACACACACACACATAGTAATACGTACACATGGATGTGGGTGAAAACGCTTTAGTCAGCAGTGTGTAGAGGGACATAATAATTACATTAATCTTACATAGTGAGAGCTCATTATGGCTGGAAATGGATAATTAGGCGTAATCTCTATAAACATCGCCCACGTCTGGCTAACATTCATGTGGTGGATGAATTTAACATGTAGAAATATTTCATCTGCTTTTATACTTGGATATAATCTTTCCACTTCACAATGCAGCATGTCTGTATATTAATTACATTAATTGTAGCAAAACGCACGATGCTGAATTCCAGAAACACATACTACGTAAGTACATAATATTATATCCACAAACTAGTGCGATGAACGCCTAAGCTCAGTTTTACCCTTTCCATGTAGTAATCGGTGATCGAGAACCCACTAAGATATATGATTCACGCCAATACGCTATACTCTCTGCAATCGTCAGGGGTAGGAGTGGATGGCTATGCTTCAAAGACCTTCCAACATGCAGTTACCGAATACGCCCTCCGAATGATGATCACCACGTCATTCCAGTAGAGGGCAATTTGCGTCAGCGAACGAAGACTACGAGCACACTCTTAGCATTCAAACAGCTTGCGGCATGAACAATTAAGACAACATCCATCGAAATAGGGCTGATGAAGATACATACGTGCGTACCGTAGGTGTAGACTATCTAGGTGTGATTCACTGTGACTGTAGACTCACCGAGGACTGCCAATAAACTGAAAATCCTTATCAGAGAAGCGATCGACGATCCGGGTACTTTTCTTCTCGAAATCATAATTTCACTGCAGTAATTGCTGCATGGGCCGTGGCGACCCAGGTTATCACAGATCAATCAATTGTCGGAATCGATCATACACACGCTACTATAGCCACTATACATGTCACTCCTCTCAAAATGGCGTCACGTGCCTATAGCATGACATCTGATTATTTACGTTTTGGTTGTTGCTAGGATACGTCATGAACGCCTCCAAGTGCTGATCGTTGCCAATTCGGTAATCCAAGGTAGTGGTTTAGATAAATGTCTGAACTCTCCTGTTGAAGCTGGTTGAAATATGAGGCTTAAATGGAACTTGATGGGCAAATGATAAATAGCAACATGCTACCGTATATTATTGACCAGAAATATTGGCAGTGACTGAATTATGTGATTTGAAGTTACTCAGTGATAAATATATGGCTATGAAACAAGGCAGGTCCAGGACATATGTACACAGGACATGTATACATACATGTATACACATTGTCATACCATTGAGGGGAGACCATTGCAAAATAGACTTATATAAAAGAAAATA
>CAXHUO010000006.1:47500-60000 GCA_964020155.1 Chondrilla cf. caribensis
AGGAAATATCCTCTCCAAGAACGCTAGTGTGAGTGCTGACATTGGACACATTACGGAGGAACCTTGGCCTCAGCCTGTACCTGCCAGGGTTCCAGCACACAGTGAACATATGTAAGTATTGTGAATGTGTAATATTTCTTTAAACCTTATAAAGTTATATACGTAAGAAATATACGCAAGAAGCTGACAAATCGATAGCCTAGTTGGGAAGCTGCAGGGATATCTTTTAAAGTAATACACAACTACGGATATTATTCTAGCATCAAAAATAGCATAAAATAGAGAAATAGAGATATATAGTTCATAGAAATGGTGTAAAACAGAGCGGAGTACATCCGAATTACACAGGCGTTCCCAGTAACCCCATTTCGAAATATGTTGCGCGGAAGTAGGTTCTTGGACCATGGATAGCGAGTTTGATTATAAAATTCAGCACAACATTCAATGAAAATTTATAGTGAGTCAGTGTATTGTACCTCTTAAAAGCATTAATGTTGTCTTTCAACGACTGCTCTTCTTCTGCTCCAGAAAAGTAGTAACAACGTGCGTTTCTATCAAGCTTCGGAGAGGCAATTTCTCTGATGTCATCAATGCAGACAGGTGGGTGAGACAACATAGTTCTTATCTCAAATACTGACTAATAAATTCACTATATACGAATTAGATGCCATTTTGAAGGCATAGTTGCAGGGGGTTCCCCTATTTCGAACCTGCACAAAGCGAGCCATAAACTCCACCATGTCTCGCCCATTTGGGCAGGCTGCGGCCCATACCTCTAGTGAGTTAACATATTGCATCATAAATATATATTTTACAGCCATCCTTCCCATTGAATATCATTAAAATCTATATGAACATCATTAGCTATTTCAAAAATCATAACTTCTTCATTATAGATTTTAATGATATTCATTTGGAAGGATGACTGTGAAATATGTATTTATGATGCAATGTGGTAACCTTTAACCTTAGCTACCTAGGTAACAGATCTATAAAATAGACGTGAGCAAAACTCGAAGAAGGGGAACGGGCCCCAGCCTACCCAAATGGCTGGTCGCGCAGTTCCAATAACTGCGCTAGATGCAGGTATGCAAACATACTTCGTACGAGCTCATAATAGCCATATAGCTAGGCCTACCCAGTCCGGTGCTCAAACATGATAATTTTAATCGCTTTCTATTTAGCTTTGGAAAAGAAGCCATCCGAAAGGGACCTTGATAAAGTCAGCAAGAAGGTGGGCGGTCGCTGGCGGTCCTTGCTGATATACCTGGAGGTTCCGGAGGCTGAGATTAAATCGCTTTTTGTGGAACATGATGCGAATTCGGTAGAAGCCTGCTTCTTCGGGCTTATTTCGTGGCTACAAGTTCAATCGCCTCAACTGGCAACTTGGGCTACACTAGTTGAAGCACTAGAGGAAGGAGCGGCAGAGAGAGAATTTGCCGACAGCATAAGGAGAACATTCATCAACATAACCTCAAAGCAACCAATTGGAGAATGTTCGTCAAGTGAGTTAATGAAGGAAGTAAATTATAGTAAATTTTATAAATCACTGAAGAATTTTTAGCTTGTAGTAGCTATTATAATAATGTTAATAAATTATTCTGTTGGCTTGTATAATCATAATCATAATTCTACTGGTCTATTATGTAGTTTCCCAAGAGAAACCCTCTGAAATTGACCTGGATATGATCAGTAAGAAGGTTATTGGTCAATGGAGACGCTTGCTGACGCACCTTGAGGTTCCTGTCGACATGATAATTAGGCTTAAGAAACTATTTCCCCATCCTGTCGACAGGTGCTTTTTCGGTCTTATTTTCTGGGTCCAAGGCAACACACGATGTGAACCAGTTTCTGTGGCTGTTTTGTGTGAAGCACTCAAGGAAGTTGGGAGGAGAGACTTAGCCAATTACCTAGAAGAGCAGATGCAGGAATCATCCAGGGAATGCCCTCCAAGTAAGTTATACTGTAGTTTGGCATGCATGGCCTTGACACATTCTCGTCTCCAATGTTTGGATATGAATCACTCCCCTGGGTGAGAAAGGGCGTGGAACATTTGTATATTATGTAAACATTACCCAGCCAAGTCAGCACAAACCTTGCAGGAATGCTAATTAATCATAAAATAACATTCATTCAAACTATAAATTATAATCACAAGCATCACTTTAACAGAGAGGTAACTGGATGGCAATCCTGACATTTGTTGAGTATGAAAGGGGGTGGTGGTCAAATTCACAAAATACTTCTATAGGTGTGCAATTTACAGCCAAATAGAGAAACTCTCTTAGCAGTGCTTCATTATTTGTCTAAACAATGCGCTTTTTACCCCAGACAAATAAAGAAAGAAATGAAGCAATCCATAGTCCCTTGATTTGATAGTTCTTCTAGTGAAATGGCAAGAAAGTCTTAGAACAATTTCCTACTCCAAAGAGACTTAGAACAGATGGGGAAATTCCATATATTCCTCATCCAAAGTCAATTGCAGCAGGTCTCTGTCTGATTTATCTTTCGTCTTGAGGGTTAAGTGTGGTTTCTTTGATAGTTCAGCCATCTTGTAATACTAAGCAAAGTACGTTCTTTTGAACATCTGCACTGAGTACGAAATCTTGAAGCAACTCACTGAAACTCATTACATTTATACTGGAATTTTTTTTTGTGTAGTTTGTATTAATTTTGCAACTTATGTACATTTTGGGTAGTGTATATACTGACAATCTAGCAGTATGGATTGTTGGGCATTCTTGACTGAATTGAATCAGGCAGCCATTTTGTTCCATTTCACTTGGGATACATGCACCACCCCACCTTTTATACATGACTTCTATATATGTTTTGGCACTACAATGTCACTGTATTAGTATACAGTGCTGTCAATTAATTAACATTTTTGCAGTGTTCCTGTCTGCAGTGGCATTTCAGAGTTTACATATAGGTAATGTTCCAGACCCTATCTCACCATGAGAAAGTCCAATTAAAATTGGAAGCAAAAAAGGGAGGCCACTTGTTACATTTAGTCAGCCATTGAAGTTTTATCATGTGCAAAAGCAATCTGGGCAACACTGCGCTATGTTGTATTAGATCATGGATTGCTAGGTCAATACCGTCAATTGCTAATCTGTTGTTGCACTATCTGATCCTAGTGCTTTCTCCTTTATTATTAATATGAATTTGTGTATTTCAAATGGCAGATCAAGTGTCACCTATGTCAGACTGTAGTGAATAAAATGTTGTCTGAACTACATAATCTTAATCCAATCCTGTATGGCTTGCCTTGTAATTTGCAGTTTTGAAACACAAACCATCTTTGATAGTGCTGGATGGCATCAAAGGTGTAGTAAATGGTGAGTGGAGGAGCTTTCTAACACACCTCGGGGTTCCAGCATCAAAAATAATGACATTATATCAAGATTGTCATGGTATTTCTGAAGAAGTGTCTTATGCAGGGATGGTTCTCTGGAGAGACGGCGAGGAATCATGCAAACCATCTACTTGGGCTGTGCTGCTTGGAGCTCTTGAGGAAGGAGCTGAGAAGAAAGCGTTTGCCCAGAATATTAGATGTGAACTTGTAAGTGTATACTTGTAGGTGTGTACATATGTACATAAAAGGAGAATGCATGAAGGGCTTGCATGGGATAGAATGTGCCAAATAAACAAACCAAACCAAAATGTCCTAATAACAAGTAAAAAAAACAAGGAGTGACGAAAAAATGGCCGCGTCAGTGATTTTCGAGTTTAGATCGGTATTACTTTTTTTAGGCATTTTTGCTTGTTTTGCCGTGGAAGTGGACACTTTCGTCTTATGTGATCACATCTCAACAGATTTTCAACCTGCGATTGTTTTCTTCAAGCGATTCCCTACTGAAGATCGATTTTCTCACCTACGTGTTTCTGCGAAGAAATGGAGTCTATGGATTCGCAAGTGGCCTCCATCACCTCCTTTGAGACTCTCTGGTGACATCGAATCAAACCCTGGACCTTCAGCTGCTCCTAAAACCAGTTCAATCAATCATTCACAAACCGGTCTTCATATTATTCATTTCAACATTCGTAGTTTACTGCCTCACTTCGATGAGCTCAAAATCGCTGTCTCGGACTTGGATCCTGATATTGTTGCCTTATCTGAAACATGGCTTGACTCCTCTGTTGACGATATAGACATCAGTCTTGATGGTTACAACGTCGTGAGAAGAGACCGAAATCGACATGGCGGCGGTGTTGCTATCTATATCAGAAACTGTTTAAAATCTGTTACCACCTCCTTTGAAGTATCTGCCAGTGACATTGAAACAATCTGGGTCAGAATCTCCCATAACCTTTTTCCTTCATCGTTCCTGCTATGTTGCTGCTATCGTCCCCCCAGTAGTCAAACTCACCATATTTTAAATTTTTTCACTGAAGTTGAAACTGCTTTATCTTGTCATAAGCATGTTGTAATCTGTGGTGACACGAACATAAACTTGGCTGAGGGTACTCACCCCTTAAAGGAGACTTATCTCGACTTTATATCATCCCATGACCTACTCCAACCTATCACCACCCCTACGAGAGTCACTTGTAACACTGCATCACTCATTGATATATTTCTAGTGTCTGACCATAGTATGGTATCTTCTGCCGGTGTTCTACACAATGCTATTTCAGACCATTTACCAACTTTCCTAGAGCTCTCTTGGAAACGCCCTAAGTCTATGTCTTATTCCATCCGCAGAAGATCTTTCAAGAAGTTTGATCCACAGGCCTTCCAGTCTGATCTTGACAAGGCTCCTTGGTCACTTCTTGACACATTTGACTCTCCTGATGATAAATTAGACACATTTGAGAAGATCTTTGTAAACTGCCTTGATGCCCATGCTCCTTGGAAAAACGTCAGGGTGAGGAAAAATCCCCTACCATGGATCACTAGATCAGTTCGTAAGACCATTGACCTTCGAAATAGGCTCCTACGGCGCTTCCGCAAAACTTCTTCTCCTACTGACTGGGATGCCTACAAGAAACAGCGAAACATAGTTACGCGTGTTCTCCGAGAAAGCAAAAAGTCATATTACTCTACCTTGATCTCCAATGCTGTTTCCCCATCTTACTTATGGAAAGCCATCAAATCTACCCTACCTACTAGTTCACCCGCTTTTGACTCATTTCACCGTGATGCTGCAGGACTTGCAAATGATTTTAACCAATATTTTGTGTCAGTATCATCATCTGTGTCTAGCTCCCCAGCTGTTGATCCCCCTTCACCTGGTTGTTCATCGCCTAGTGTCTCAAGCCATCTTGATCTTCAGCCTATCTCCTCGGAAGTCTGTCTTGAATTAATTGCTTCCTTACAAAGTGGTAAAGCTACTGGCCCTGACAATATACCTCCTGGTATTTTGAAGTCTGTTGCACCTGTTGTAGCTCCACCGTTGACTGACATCATAAACTCCTCCCTCTCTTCAGGATGTTTTCCACAACAGTGGAAGTGCGCTAGTGTCAGGCCTCTCCACAAGGGTGGTACCAAGTCCGTACTTACAAACTACCGTCCTATCTCTATTTTACCTACATGCAGCAAGTTAATAGAAATGACAGTTCGCTCCCAGCTGGTAGCCCATCTTGAGGACAATAATCTCCTGTACCCACTCCAATCTGGCTTTCGGCGGAGGCATTCCACTGCTTCCACTTTACTAAGAGCAACTAATGACTGGTATCGGGCCTTGGATACACATCTTATGATTGGAGTTCTTTTTTTGGATGTGTCCAAAGCTTTTGACACAGTTGACCATTCCTTGTTGTTATCCAAACTACAGTCTTATGGTGTTTCAGTCTCTACCCTCATGTGGTTCAAATCCTACCTGTCTGGCCGTTCTCAGTTTACCAAAATTGGTGATGTGAAGTCTCATCCTTTGTCGGTGACAGCTGGTGTACCCCAGGGATCAATCCTAGGCCCAAACTTGTTCTCTGTTCATATTAACGATCTACCTAGTATTTGTCCAGTAAACTCCACAGCAGTGCTTTTTGCAGACGATACAACAATTTATGTCATTGGTTCCTCAGCATCTGAAATCAGTTCCATCCTGTCCTTAGCGTTGGAAAATTGTCAATCTTGGATGGATAAAAACAAGCTCAAACTCAACACCTCAAAGACAAAATGTATGCTGATCCACTCCTCCAGACGCTCACCTCCACCCCTCACTGTTGCACTAGGTGCTACCCCTATTGAACAAGTGAGAACATTCAAATTTCTGGGTTGCATTATAAATGATCACCTAACCTGGGACGATCACGTAACCTATTTATCGTCTAAAGTGTCCCGCAACATCAATCTGTTACGACGTCTATCATGGTTTCTCCCGAGGCGTGTTTTAATGGCTTTCTATTCTGCGTACATACTACCATCCTTTGATTATTGCGATGTTGTCTGGCACTCATGCTCTGCTAAGCTGGTCACAAAGCTTGAATCGCTCCAAAACTATGCAGGGAGGATCATCCTGAAGAAGCGAAGGTTCTGTTCAGCCACTGCTGTCAGAAAAACTCTGGGTTGGAGTACCCTTCAAAGTCGTCGTGAGTTGCACACAGCCATCCAAGCCTTCAAAAGCTTAAATGGCATGGACCCTGGCTATCTGGCTCCGTTATTGACCCCATCCTCCAGCATCCACAACCATCGCACAAGAGCCAGTACAACGGACTTGCTCCATCTACCCCAAGTGTCAACGAACTTTGGAAAGAAGTCATTTGCTTTCCGTGCAGCCTCTGTTTGGAATGCTCTTCCCCCAGAAACTCGGCAGTTAAAGTCCTTGCATGCATTTAAAACATCAGCATATTCGTGTATTGTCAAATGATTATTAATTCATTTCCCTGTATCTTTGAAATCTATCAATATTATTCTTATTCAATTACATGTTTATGTTGATTGTAAGTACTGATAATGTGAATTTATTATAATCACATTAGTTTTTTATCAATTATTATTTATTTATTATTTATCATTGAATTTCTTTGTTGTTGTTTTGTTATTTTGTTTAATTTATTGTTTTGTTTTGTCTGTTTTTGTTTTTGTTGTACATATGTCTGGGCACCTTTGTAGTAGCCTTTCAGGCTAGTGGTTACCCCAGTTTAAATAAGAATTCCAATTCCAATTCCAAAAAAGTAATTCTAGATTCGGATGTGAAACTTTCCAGGCTGCATGGTCCCCCACTTTTCTCAGAATTGATGTATTTTGTTTGCTGTATATCCTCCATTCTAATTTTGGATGTTATAAACTCCAACATACGTATATTGTTTGCTCTCTATAATAATAATATGCTTTCTGTAATAACGATTTGTAATCCATCATGTATTTATATTGTCTTCTTCCATGCAGTGTTCCATTAATGAAGAGTGCTTGGATGTCTTGGCAGACAAAATAGACTCGTACATGGGTGCAGTCATCAATCTCATTCAACATCGAGACAAGGGAATCGTATATTTCCGTGAAGCAGTAGGTGACATCAACAGGGCCTTCAAACGTGCTGGAGCTGCAATAATCACAGGAAGTGGTCTAGGAATAGCAGGTGGGATCATAGGAATTGTTGGCAGAGGGCTCTTGTTAGGTCGGGTAACAGCTCCAGCTGGGATTCCATTGTTGGCTATCGGTACCGCTTTTGAAGTGAGTGGAGCCATTACTAGAGTTGGGGCCACAATCGGTAATACTGTAGAAAACAGAAAAGTTGTGAAGAGGGCTAACCAGTGGCTACACACTGGCAGGGATCTCTGTAGAGATGTCATCAAAAAGCACAAAATCTATCACGAGGAGCTTGAAAAAGTAACTCAGCGTTATGAAAAATGTGGGAAAGATGCCATAATTGGACTCAGCATCGAGAGGAAAGGTTTAGATGTTGATGTAAGGGTCTTTGAAGATGCTGAATCCATCATCACAGACTGGACCAAAACCTATGAAGTAGGGTCAAAAGGTATAGCAACCACGGTTGTAGCTGCTGGAGGAGTCGTCATCGGTTTGTCTGCTGCATGCATAGTTGTGGACATATGTATATTACTAATATAATTATTCTAGTTTTTCTAGTTTTTTTTCAAAGGCATATAATATTATTATAATTATAATTATATGTACATTATAATATTCCATTATCACATTATTTATTGTACAGTGGTAAATTGTGTGAGGTTTTAATTATGTTTCATTTTTTGATTGGTTGAATTTGACTGTTTTACTTATGGAAATTCACATACATACATGCATTAGTAAATATATAGGACTTGTACATTCATTAGTCTGAATTGGGGAAATTAGTTATAATGCCTACATGTGGCCATGGTTGCATAATTCAAGCAAAATCACATCATTTCTTTTCACCAATATTCTCAGTATATATAGAGTAATACTTGATGTACATATATTTTTTTCATATTGTCTATTCTATATATATATAAAATTATATTATATTATATAGAATACATACATATTCAATTTGATGTATACATAAAACAATCTCATCAAATTACATTTTATAATACATATCTTGACAATGTAATATGATTACAGTAAATATACAGAAAATAATGCCACTTCATTACACATGCTCGTATAATAACATCCATGGACTGCTTCTTTGATTAATGGTCTAATAATTTACTAATAAAGTAGCTCATGATCACTTCCACACTGAAGACCATATCAGTCACACAGATAGAGGTTGTTGTACTATTACTCTTCATATTCGGCTTCTCATGATTGTACAGTTGGAGGTTGTACCATTACTCTTCAGATTTGGCTTGTCGTGATTTGGGAAACAACATTTCACTTGATGATGTATGTATTATAAAATATGCACATAATAATGTAATGCCGATTCCACTGCAGCCGGATGGGAAAGCCACAATTCATACTCCAATTATTAGAGTTTTAGAAACATTACTTCTCTGATGTTATCTGCACAGACAGTAGAAAATTGAGAAACCGTAACTATTTGTCTTATATACAGTGCAACTTGCTTAGTGCATGAGTACCTGTATTGATACTGTACTGGTATACCTCACTCAGTCCCTATAGTCCATGTACTGCATACTATGACAAACAGTACTAATAGCAAGTAGATATTCTTATTATTCTATAGGGACATCCCCATTCACTCTGTCCTGTACCTACTCAGGTGGAGGTAAGTTTGACTACTGAACAAAGGAATCGAGGATTCTTGGATATAACTAGACTGAGCTGTACCACAATCTGGCACGATGTCAGATCCCTTTTATCTCAAAGGTTATAAAAACCAAATTAATAAACACTCAATTTTGCTCTAGCTATAGGTGTCTATCCTACGTGGTAATTCATATAAGAGTGTATATGTAGGATCTACGTTGCAAGCTTGTGACTGTGACTGTATTATTTTGTCTTGTTGAAAACGTCAATCTTGATGTACCATTAAGTACTTGGTACATGTGCGTGTGTGCACGTGCAGTGCTGTGATTGTTGGATCAGTGTTTGCTATTTTGACATACACACGCGCGCGTACACTCACAAGTACCCCTCTTACCGTTGGAAATTGTTGTTTCTCTCTTCGCAGCACACTGCATCCGGAGCCACCGCGGATTTATTGACATTTATGCAAGTGTGTTGACGATGGGTTACTGGACGACCTATCCTCCTATGACCGTGGTGATCCCACCGAAAATATACGTCGACTAAGCAAGGTCTGAGGCCATTTTGAGACATCAAGAAGGGGATTCCCCTGATGTAAGGCAACCCTGAATGGATGGCGTCGTATATCTTGGCCAGGAATTGTTTCAAACGTTATTGTTCCTCTCGGGCATGGTTCTCCAGCAAAAATATTCGAGATATCACACGAAATTTCGAAACTCTTGGTCTGCAGTATAATCCGGAGGTTAAGCAGGAGGATATCAAGACCGCCTACTTGAAGTTAGCGAAGAGGTTTCATCCAGACTCGGTTACTGAAGAAAGCAACACCGAGAAATTTATCGAGGTACTAATAATGATCTCAATGTCATCATAAGTATATTATGTGAAGTGTGCGCAATACGTACAATAGAGATTGATACTCTCAATGATTGTCAGACTACCAATGGGTTATTGGAATATCGAGGTTTTATGATATAGTTTAATATGATTGCCGTGTCCCAGAATGTGGGCAAATTATAAAGACATTGGATTTTATAGGAGAGTTGAACCAGGTTCACTGTCGTGCATATATGTTACTTGTGATCCAAGATGTAGTCCATTGTTGTTGGTACATCCAGTGTTACGAACATCTGTAGGGTACATCCTTGATTCTCTGCACCAGTAAGGTAACCAAGAAGTGTGTAGCTGGTAATAACACCACGGCTGTATGCCTTTTGGCATTCTTGTGATCATAATAATAATTGAAACAATAATTTTGTCATTTCTTACCAATTAACCTAAGGGATCTGGGCAGATGTACTGTTGTGTGTTCAAGGTATATATTGCAATATGATGTAGTGTTACTTATTTTGCCTATTTTCGTGATTTTTTCCATCATTCTTATGTATTTTGCTTCAGATTCGTAATGCATACTCAATGTGTATGCAGACAGTTCAGTCTCGGCAGTCAAATAGACAGGAGGAAGAATTCGAAGCGGAACTTGATGAATTGGATTCTGTCCTGGGTTATAAGAAGTTTCGTCAAGTTCAACACAGATCATTCTTAACTTATGACGGTGTTGGTACAGGTAACCCCTCACAACGACAAAAGGCGTACCAACAACAGAGACTTGATTCTGCTTTGGAAAATGTCTTCCAGAGGAAGTACCAAAAGGCCATGGCTAATCACGAGGAGAAGGCTCTTTCAGTTTGTGAAAAGGGGAAGCAGAAACAGGGTCGCAGAAGGTGGGATCTGTCTCAGCGGAAGTTAACCAACACCATTGAGCGATTGGCTGATGATTTGATCCAAGAAGCAATGGCCAGAGGGGAGTTTGACGATATTAAGGGGAAAGGAAGGCCTCTGGACTCTACTCACAACGTAGCTCATCATGTGGACAGTACAACGTATAGACTGAATAAAGTTTTGATCACTTCAGGGTATTCCCCTGAGTGGGTCAGCATGGGCAAGGAGATTACAGATGCTGTAAAGAACTTAAAACAGAGAATATCGGATTCTGTAAAGTGTACAAGTAGGACATCACCAGTGGACCTATACAGAGACTCGCAATGGAAGGAGTCTCTAGTGAAGTGGGAAGAGGAGGTGACCATGATCAACAAGAAGATAGCCAGGTTCAACCTGATGGTCCCTCTGGTGCAGCAGAGAGGTCCGTGTAGTTTGAAGAAGCTAATATCCACAATTGTAGAGAATCAACCATATATAAAATCTGATACATAAGGTGTTGTGTGTTGAAATAGCTTTATTGTGCAAGTCCTTGTTTTTGTGGAAATTTCATAATAATACAGGCAACTCCTATTGATATTTATAATTATTAATGAGTCAATATTTGTACATTATAATTTTATTGTTAATTCCATTACCTCCTGTCAATCATTTCTAATATTGAGAGAAAATCTTATTATAGGTTTAATAAGTTTCGTTATGTTTATACAATAATTATTATTAGAGACAAAATTTGTATAATGTTCTGATATAATTTCATTAACTATTGTCATCAATAATATTGAGAGAAAAACTTACCATTGTAATAATCAGGTAATAATTGGTAAGTTTCATGGTGCATGTCCTAACAATGTCCTATGATAATAATAATATGTAAAATCTCAATACAATGTATACACCACTCCAATAATAATCCTATGAGCATACTATCATGAATATAGTAGTCTGTACACTATATGAACTCAAGTTGCAGTGAGTGATGTATAGCTAATTGCAGAGTGCATTGGGTATCAAATAGTCCTAAGGCCATGTAATCTTGATACTTGCCTTCAATCACAGAATCCTGCATGTACCCCTGGATCTGTTGCTTCAATGCTAGGACCTCCTTGACGGTTACCAGCATAGAAGCTGGTAACCAGGAAGTGTTGAGATGGTGTTGTGCCTCCAAGTGGTCCAGTCAAGCTTAGCAGTGAATGTATGACGTTGGCTGGGACAGATGGCATTGAAGTGTGGGGTGTAATGTGAGCACTGAGCACTCGGTAAGAGTCCATCAGTGTATGGTGTTACATGAACAGGCACACCCCAGAATTGACCTGATTGAGATGAAAATTAAGTAAATTGAGAATGTGGGCGTGTGTGTGTGTGTGTGTGTACTTGTGTGCATGTGTATATATGTACATGAATGTGTCTGCGTGTGTGTATAATATGCTTGCATGTGTAGATCAGTGTGTGTGTGCCTATATAATAGCATATGTATGCATGTACTGCATATGTTGTATACATGCAGTGTACTGTACTGTGTTAGCATCTCAGGTATTGTATTGATCCGTATGGGTGCATTTGAGTTTCTGTTGGTGTGGTGGATGTGTGTGAGGATTAATTGAGTGGTACATTCTGACCTAACAAACTATGAGCTTAGGCACAGACACCGTCCAAACCTCATGCAAGCACATACAAC
>CAXHUO010000006.1:70000-72500 GCA_964020155.1 Chondrilla cf. caribensis
TCAGACGATCGATTTGCACGTCAGAACCGCTGCGGGCCTCCACCAGGGTTTCCCCTGGCTTCGCCCTGCTCGGGCATAGTTCACCATCTTTCGGGTCGCAGCACATCCGCTCTCACTCGGATCCCGCCACAGCGTGGAGGGGACCGGTCGGCGGTGCACGGGTCGGGCCCCGTTCTCGCCTCGGTGCGCCATCACACACCTTTGCTCTCGCTGCGCCTTCGGGCTTTGCCAGCCAAAGACTCGCGGGTGTGCTGCACTCCTTGGTCCGTGTTTCAAGACGGGTCAGATGAGACATCTCCGGCCAGCACCCTCGGTGCACATTGTGACCGCACGTTCCGGCACCACCCGCAAGGCACATCCCCGGCACTGCAAGCAGTCCAGGGGAGGCCCGGCAGTGCAGCAACGCCGTCCAGCCTTCGGGCCCGCACCGCTAGGGCAAGGGATGCCTACTCACCTCGGTTCCAGGCAGGCAGCAGTTTCGGCAGGCCATCGACAAGGCGGGAACCACCTCGACAAGCTACCCAGCCAAACGTTTCTCCCGCAGCTAGAAACCGGTGCTGGCCTAGCCCCGGCATCAATGCAGCCAGGCCCAGCGGGACAGTCCCGCAGCAGTACTTCCCCCGGAGGGGTCAGGCAACCACCACAGAGTGTCCGCCGGGACGCCTGACGACGCCGGTGCCACACGCAGCCTCATTTGCTTCCCCGGCAGCGGTTTCACGCACTGTTTGACTCTCTTTCCAAAGTGCTTTTCACCTTTCCCTCACGGTACTTGTTCGCTATCGGTCTCGCACGCTTGCTTAGTCTTGGATGGAGTCTACCACCCACTTTGGGTTGCATTCCCAAACAGCCCGACTCTCCGAGGGGGCCTCGCAAAGGGCAGGCCAGCCGCAATCAGGGACGGGGCTATCACCCTCTCAGGCGCGCTTTGCCACGGCGACTTGGAAAGCAGTGCCCACCGAGAAGGCCCCTCTTCAGACTACAATTCCCTCCGGTGAACCCGACAGGGATTCCAAGCTTGGACATCTCCCGCTTCACTCGCCGCTACTGAGGGAATCCTGGTTAGTTTCTCTTCCTCCGCTTATTGATATGCTTAAATTCAGCGGGTGATCTCGCCTGATCTGAGGCCCAACGGGACAAGTAGCCAACGGCTCACCACCGGCCCTGCCACTCCCACGGCCCGCAGCCATCAAAGGCAAGGGGAACGAGAGAAGCGGCCGAGACGCCAGGTATGCCACATCACTCGGGGAGAGGACCTGCGGACACAGACACACCCCCCAACGCACACGCACTCGTCGGCAGTCTGGGAGGCAAGGCACTCAGGCAGACGTGCCCACGGGATCAAACCCGAGGGCGCCATTTGCGTTCAAAGACTCGATGACTCACTGATTTCTGCAATTCGCACCAGTTATCGCAGTTTGCCACGTTCTTCATCGACGTGCGAGCCCAGGGATCCACCGCTGCAGGTGGTACACATCCGGTACGCAACACCACACAACCTCCGACAAGTGGGAACGAGAAAACAAGGGCATAGCTGCCATCGAGGCGGGAGGGAGTCGCCACTTCCCATTGAGCGTCCCCGCACTCCACACTAGGAGCAGGCCCGGGACACACCCCGACGGCAGCACACCCCGGGCACCTCCCCGGCAGAAGCATCCCCCGGGAAGGCGGGTGACCGGAGGAAAACCTCTCTCTCTCTCTCTCTCCAACCGGCACTAATGATCCTTCCGCAGGTTCACCTACGGAAACCTTGTTACGACTTTTACTTCCTCCAGACAGCGCAATTCGATCTACCTCTCGCAAGGCCGGACGAGTCGGGGAAGACCCGCCCGGCATGCAATCCGAAGACCTCATTGAGTCGTCCAATCGGTAGTAGCGACGGGCGGTGTGTACAAAGGGCAGGGACGTAATCAACGCGAGCTGATGACTCGCGCTTACTAGGAATTCCTCGTTCGAGATCAATAATTGCAATGATCTGTCCCCAGCACGACGGAGGTTCACAAGATTTCCCACACCCCACGGCGAAGGACACCGCTCGCTGGCTCCGTCAGTGTAGCGCGCGTGCGGCCCAGAACATCTAAGGGCATCACAGACCTGTTATTGCCTCGCACCTCCTCCGACTCTGAGCGTCGACTGTCCCTCTAAGAAGGCGGGCGCCTTTCGGGAAAGGCGCGCCTAGTTAGCAGGTCAAGGTCTCGTTCGTTATCGGAATCAACCAGACAAATCACTCCACCAACTAAGAACGGCCATGCACCACCACCCATAGAATCAAGAAAGAGCTCTCAATCTGTCAATCCCGGCCATGTCCGGACCTGGTGAGGTTCCCCGTGTTGAGTCAAATTAAGCCGCAGGCTCCACTCCTGGTGGTGCCCTTCCGTCAATTCCTTTAAGTTTCAGCCTTGCGACCATACTCCCCCCGGAACCCAGACACTCTGATTTCTCCCAGGGTGCCGGCGGGGCCTCTCACAGCCTCCGCCGATCCCCGGTCGGCATGGTTTACGGT
>CAXHUO010000006.1:77500-78873 GCA_964020155.1 Chondrilla cf. caribensis
CTGGCCTAGCCCCGGCATCAATGCAGCCAGGCCCAGCGGGACAGTCCCGCAGCAGTACTTCCCCCGGAGGGGTCAGGCAACCACCACAGAGTGTCCGCCGGGACGCCTGACGACGCCGGTGCCACACGCAGCCTCATTTGCTTCCCCGGCAGCGGTTTCACGCACTGTTTGACTCTCTTTCCAAAGTGCTTTTCACCTTTCCCTCACGGTACTTGTTCGCTATCGGTCTCGCACGCTTGCTTAGTCTTGGATGGAGTCTACCACCCACTTTGGGTTGCATTCCCAAACAGCCCGACTCTCCGAGGGGGCCTCGCAAAGGGCAGGCCAGCCGCAATCAGGGACGGGGCTATCACCCTCTCAGGCGCGCTTTGCCACGGCGACTTGGAAAGCAGTGCCCACCGAGAAGGCCCCTCTTCAGACTACAATTCCCTCCGGTGAACCCGACAGGGATTCCAAGCTTGGACATCTCCCGCTTCACTCGCCGCTACTGAGGGAATCCTGGTTAGTTTCTCTTCCTCCGCTTATTGATATGCTTAAATTCAGCGGGTGATCTCGCCTGATCTGAGGCCCAACGGGACAAGTAGCCAACGGCTCACCACCGGCCCTGCCACTCCCACGGCCCGCAGCCATCAAAGGCAAGGGGAACGAGAGAAGCGGCCGAGACGCCAGGTATGCCACATCACTCGGGGAGAGGACCTGCGGACACAGACACACCCCCCAACGCACACGCACTCGTCGGCAGTCTGGGAGGCAAGGCACTCAGGCAGACGTGCCCACGGGATCAAACCCGAGGGCGCCATTTGCGTTCAAAGACTCGATGACTCACTGATTTCTGCAATTCGCACCAGTTATCGCAGTTTGCCACGTTCTTCATCGACGTGCGAGCCCAGGGATCCACCGCTGCAGGTGGTACACATCCGGTACGCAACACCACACAACCTCCGACAAGTGGGAACGAGAAAACAAGGGCATAGCTGCCATCGAGGCGGGAGGGAGTCGCCACTTCCCATTGAGCGTCCCCGCACTCCACACTAGGAGCAGGCCCGGGACACACCCCGACGGCAGCACACCCCGGGCACCTCCCCGGCAGAAGCATCCCCCGGGAAGGCGGGTGACCGGAGGAAAACCTCTCTCTCTCTCTCTCTCCAACCGGCACTAATGATCCTTCCGCAGGTTCACCTACGGAAACCTTGTTACGACTTTTACTTCCTCCAGACAGCGCAATTCGATCTACCTCTCGCAAGGCCGGACGAGTCGGGGAAGACCCGCCCGGCATGCAATCCGAAGACCTCATTGAGTCGTCCAATCGGTAGTAGCGACGGGCGGTGTGTACAAAGGGCAGGGACGTAATCAACGCGAGCTGATGACTCGCG
>CAXHUO010000007.1:0-10730 GCA_964020155.1 Chondrilla cf. caribensis
TTTAAAAATCCTTTGGCTACAGATAGTAATGGATTTATTTATGAACATGACAAAAGACCATTACTTAACTCTCCAGGATTAGGTTCAAGAAAACCTTTTTGCAGAACAGGTCCTTTAGAAATAGGATCTGGAGATAAAGTAGCTCAAATAAATCAAATATTATCAGATGAAGAAACTACAAATTTACCGGCAATAACTTTAAGTTTTACAGGTCGTTTTAATCCATTAGGAGCTGAAACTGATTTTGGCAGTTTTAATTTTAATGCTAGTGGTTATACAGATGCTAGATTTTCAGCTAGACAAATTCAAATGAAAATAGAAGGAGATGTAACTCAAGATTTTCAAGTAGGAAAAATTAGACTAGATGTAAAAGCTAGAGGTCGAAGATGATACAACCTGCTAGTAAAAATCAATACATACAAAATGTAACAAATGCAAAATTAGATGTTTCTAACACAGGAACATTTGAAACAATATATACAGCTCCAGGTACTACTGAATTTGATTTTGCTGTTATAGAGTCTATTTTAGTAGGAGATGATAATGGTCAAGCAACTACTATAGATCTTGTAGTAACTACCGGATCTGCTAATCATTTTTTATTTAAACAAAAAGATATATCGGCAAATGGTACTGTTGAATTGTTAAGTAGAGATCTTGTTTTAAAATCAGCACAATCATTAAAAATACAAGTTAGCCATGCAAATATTAATGTTTTTGTTAGTTTAGTAGAGTATGGAAAAGGAGATTAAAAAAGAAGAATGGGAAGTTTATTGGGACCATTGTAAGCCAATTATAGAACCTGCTGTAAAATATCAACAATCTTATACTATAGATGATATAGAAGATAAAATAAGACATGGGTTTTTTCATTTATGGCCTGGAAAAAACTCTGCCATGATTACTGAATTAGTAAATTTACCGCAAGAAAGAGTATATAACTTGCTTTTTGCAGGTGGTAAATATGACGAAATAGAAGGTATAATAGAACAGATAGAGGTTTTTGCTAGAGCTATAGGTTGTTCAAAACTTATGGGCGGCGGAAGACCAGGTTGGCATAGAAAAATAAAACATTTAGGTTTTAAAAGAGATTTTATTTTAACAAAAACATTATGAGTTTAAGCAAAAGCAAAGAAACAGAAACCGCAAATGTCCCTTCTTATTTAGAAGATTTATATGTAGATGCTTCTGAAATAGGTCAAATAGCCGCAGGAGCAGATATGCCTGTATATTCTGGTAATAGAGTAGCAGGATTAACTCCGGCAGAAATAGAAGCAGAAGCAGAAGCTAGAAGACTTTTTGGTACTTCTATGGCTTATGATCCAAGAACTAATTTAATGGAAATGATTGGTTTAGATGCTCCTTCTTACAATCCGGCTTCTTTGTTAGAAGGAAACATGACCGCCTATGAAAACAGATTTACTAATCCACTTATTAATACTATTGTTGATGATTTTGACAGAGTAAGAGATATGCGTGTTCAAAAAATTCAAGATGATGCAATCAATAGCGGAGCTTTTGGCGGAAATAGATCTGCTATTTTTGAACAAGAAGGCACTAGGGCCTTAGACGAAGAAATGCTTAAAACAATAGCAGGAGTAAGAGAGTCTGCTTTTGATAGAGCTATGGATAGATTAGAAGCAGATACAAACAGAATAGACACTTCTAGAAGAATTGGAGCTGATCTTTATGCTCAAAATTTAGATAGAAGATCTGGTTTATTAAATGATTTACTAGCAGATCAATACAACTTGCTTAATTTATCAGATGATTTTGGAACAAGAAGAAGGGGATTAGACCAACAACTAATAGATGCAGATATAGCTAGATTTGACGAAGAAAGAAATATACCGCTAGATAGATTAGGAATTTTAGCGGCGGCTTCTGGTCAAATTAGTCCAAGCGTAATCGGTAGAACCAGAACAAGTAGCTCTAAAGGAATATCTCTATCAGATATTGGAGCTTTATTAACAGGAATAGGCGGTTTAGGTGGAAGCGGTGGCGGTGGCGGTAGCTAATGATAGATCCTAAATTTAAAGATATGCTTACTCTTGCCAATATGGGAGTTACCCCAGATGCTTTGACAGCTTTTCAAAATCACAGAGATAAAATCCAACAAGGAAAAGATGCTCTAAAAATGAGAAATAGTGTTTTATTTGGCAACACTTTTGCAAATCCTGTTTCGCAAACTAATGCTACTTTTATACCGCCACAAGAAGGAAGTATGTATGATCCACAAAATCAAAGAAGACAAGTAGCAACAAAACTAGATATGGCTATGACAAATACTCCTGATCGGTTTATAAATCCTTTGTTGTCGCCTGATACTTTTGCTAGACCTAGCGGCAGTACATTACTTAATAATGTAAATGCAAACTCAGCTCCAGTAATGTTTCAAAATTTAAATAAAGAAGCTGTAGCAGACAATCTTGAAAAAACTATAGGAGCTGTTGATAAAAGAGAAAATAAACTTGCTAAAAGAAGGGAAGCATTTGATAAGCTAAGAAGGTTTGGCTTAGCTTTACAAGGCAAAGATCCAAATGCTATGGACATGAAAAAAGTTTTACAACAACTACAAATTCAATCAAGTCTTTTAAATCAAAAAAACACACAATCAATTATTCAAGAAAGAGAAAATAAAATAAGCCAAGAAAATCAAATTATAGACTATGCTAGAGATATGATACAAACTGATACAGGTATTAGAAACAAAGACCTGTATTTGAATAATCCAGGTTTATTATTAAAGTATGGAGAAGACAAGTTAAAAGAAAATCCTGCGGAAATATTATTTAACTATGTACAAGCAGGAACAATGAGTGTAAATAAATTTAGAGAAATTCAATTAACAAGTGATGCAAAATTAACAGAATTAATAAACAAATCTGATAAATACGGACCAGACACTATACCAGAAGAAATAATAGAATTGATTAGGGGAGTTAGTTACGAAGATTATGCAAACAATGTTCAAGGAATTAAAGATACAATAAATGGAATTATTACAGATACAAAAGACCTTTTAACTGACGGAGAAAATACATCTTTGCAATTAAGAAAAAATTTAGATCCTTTCTTTAGTCCTTTGCAAACTCCTTATTAATGAATAATGTCTTTATTAGATGATTTTAAGGCCGGAAAAGATTTTACTAATTTTCTTAATACAAACAATCAACAAGTAAATTCCGAAACTAACTTAGAAAATTTACCAGAAGAAACTACGCCAGAAGAAAGCGTTAGTTTTGGTTCTAATGTTTTTAGAACAGCAGTAGGAGCAGGAAGGGATTTAACTCAAGGAGTTTTAGATTTTGCAAATTTTTTAACACCTGATGCTTTAGATTATGGATTTATTTATGGAGATAATCCAAACACGGAAGAAGTAGAAAGCGGTATAAGATTTGGTTACAAAGGAAAAGACTCTGGTGTGCCAAGAGCAACTTTGCCAGAAGTAGAAGATCCTACATATTTTGGCGGTCCTTTTATTAGAGATGTAATTCAATTTGCAGTACCTTTTTCTAGATTAAACACAGTAACAGCTCCTTTTAAAACTGTTGCCGGTCCAGGAACTACAGTAGCTTCTAATGTTGCAAATAGATTTTTAACACCTGGATTTGGAAAAAATACTTTAGACAGGTTTGGCTCTAATGTCGCTAGATATGGAACTTTAGGAGCAGTTACAGAGAATATAGCTTTTAGTCCTTACGAACCTAGATTGTCTAATTTAGTACAAGAATATCCTATGTTAGAAAATCCTATAACTGAATATTTACAATCAGATCCTAATGACAGCGAAGCAGAAGCAAGATTAAAAATGACTATAGAAGGGTTTGGATTAGGTATTCCTTTTGAATATATTAGTAGTGCCATAACTACATATTCTAGAAATAAAGCAATTGCAAGAGAGCAAAGAATAGCAGAAGAAATAGAAAAAAATAAACTTCCAGAAGGAGAAGATTTTGTAGGTCCTGCAAGACCAGAAAAACCTATAGAAACTACAGTAGATGAAGTTATACAAGATCAAAAATTAGATATACCTATTTATAGAGAAGACGGATCTTTAGATATAGATTTAGGAAAAAATAATTCAAAATTAGCAAATTATCTAAAAAGGGCAGAATTTAATGATGATGATGTTGCTTTTAATAAATTTATAAAACGCAGAGTAAGATCAGAGTCTTATGGTTATGGCAAAAAATTTAAAAATCTTTTCGAAAGATACAATCGACTTTTTGGAGAAGGAAATGAAGAAAGAGCATTAGCAAACAGATTTTTAGCAGAAGAAATTTCTAAAATTAAAGTTAAAGCTGATAAAGATTGGAAAAAATATAAAGCAGGAAAAACACCAGAAAGTCCTTTAAACAACAGACTTCAAGAACCAGATATGCCAAAAGTTTTCCCTACTGCTAAAGGAGTTTTAAGACAACTAAGACCTTTTACTTATGCACAATTAAAAGTAAGTGAAATAGGGGACTCTTTAGGACTTAATGATAGCAGAGGAAGACCTAGTAGAGCTTATTACAAAGGAAGCAAACCTGATTACGAGTCAGAAACTCAAAAAATTGTAAGAGAAAAAAGAGAACAAGATGAAATTATGGACGCTCAATGGTGGGACGGCCTTGCAGAACAATTTGAGCGACAAGGATTTGAGCTTAGTTACGATACCGCATCACAAGTATTAGCCAAAGGAGATGATAGTAATTCAGCAGAAAATGTATTAAAAAAATTAATAGAAGAAGACGCTTATAGACCAGATGATGCTTATAAGCTACTAGAATACGAAAGATTATTAGAAGGTATAGATCAAGAAAGACGCTTTTTAGAAGGAGAAGGTTTTGATCCAGATGAATTATTAGACGATCAAATAGACGCAATTCTTCTTAATACTCAAAAAAACTTAGATGATAGACTTGATTTAGACCAAGAAATTTTTGAAAACTATACACCGCCTAATTTAAGAGGAGATCAGGGATTGCCATTAGGAGAAGGAGCTGATGCTCCGCCTGGAACTCCACCACCACCTAGATCAGACGAAGGACCTATACCAGAAGGACCTATAGATCCAGATAAATTAGCTAATATAAATTTAACTAAATATGATTTAAGGCCAGAAGATATAGAAGCTCTAACAAGTCAAGCTATAAGAAATAATAATTGGATTGGAGCTAGAAACAAAATGAAATTTGGTTCTGACGGAAGCATTTTAAGAGAAGACGCTTTAGCTTCTGGATTAACTATTGATAAATTTATTAATGCTCCTAGAAATTATAAATTTTCTCCGCAAGAAATTATGGCGGCTAGAATGATGTTGCAATATTTGGCAAAACAAACTAGCGAATTATCTAGAACATTAAAAGCAAAAGTAGAATTAGGAGTTACGCCAAGCAATCAAGAGCTTTACAATTTTCAATTACTAGAAATGGATTTAGGAGCTGTAGGAGAAAGAATTGTTGGAGAAACCGCATACGCAGGACAATTATTAAATTCTTTCAAATATGCTGTTGAAAATCTTACCGCAGTCCAAGCAAGAAAATTTGTAGATGATATTGTAAATGCTAGAAAAGAAGAAAAGAATGACATTTTAGCAAGGGTTATGAACGCCGCAGAGTTAGATCCAAATGCTGTAGCTCTTAATGCACAAAGCTCAGTAAGACCGCCAAGTCTTTTAGACATGACTCAAGAATTTTGGATTAACACTTTGCTTTCTGGTATTCCAACACAAGCAGTAAATGTAGGTAGTAATGCCTTAGTAGCAGGTTTTAGACCTATAGAAAGTTATATTGCATCTGTATCAGGATTAGTAGGTAGAGCATTTGGCTCAAAAAAACCTAGATTGTCTTTTTCAGAGTCTAACGGAAGGGCGTTTGCTACTATTTATGGATTAAGAGATGCTATTAAATCATTTGGAAAAGCATTTTATGATCCGGAGTCAGTAAAAGATCCAAATACAAAATTAGAATTAGCTAGACAAAAAGCTATTAATACTCCTTTAAAAATTCCAGAGCAAGTACCGCTAGTCGGTGGTTTTGATTTAATTGGAGATACAATTAGATTACCAGGCAGAACTTTATTAGCAGGAGATACATTTTTTAAACAATTGTCTTATAACCAAGAAATTTACGGCAGAGCTTTTGATATAGCCGCAAAAAAAGGATTAAGAAATCCTAAAGATTTTATGACAGAAGTAAATAATTTGGTTTTACAACATAGAAACAATCCAACAGGAAAAGTTTTAGGAGATAATTTTGAAGAAATTGCTAGAGAGCAAGGTCGTTATCAAACTTTTACTCAAGATTTAGGATCTTCCGGTAGAGCATTTCAAAAAATGTTAAATGGAAATATGCAATTAGCAAAATTTATAGTGCCATTTGTAAGAACTCCTGTAAATATTGTTAAATTTTATGGAGAAAGAGTGCCTTTATTTAATGCTTTTAGCACAAGATTAAGACAGGATTTTCTTGCCGGTGGCGTTAGAAGGGACGAATTTATAGCTAAATCAGCTTTAGGTTTAGGATTAGGTTATCTGGCTTATGAATTAGCTTCGCAAGGAAAAATAATTGGCGGTGGTCCTACTGACAGGAGAGAAAGAAGTCAATGGCTACAAGATAATGTTCCTTATTCTTTTGTTGGAGCAGACGGAAAAACTTATGAGTTTTTTAGATTTGAACCAATAGCTATGATTTTTGGTATAAGTGCTGATTTACATGGAGTAATAAAAGAAATATCTGAAAATCCAGATTTATATGGAGAAAATGGAGAGCTTTTAAATGAAAAATGGGGAGATGCAATATTGCAATTAACATCAGGTATGCTTTTTTCATTGCAAAGAAACTTAACAGATAAAACTTTTTTTAGAGGTATAACTGATTTTGTTAATGCTTTAGAAACAGACAACGCTTCTTCAATGGAAGCATACATTAATAATTTTGCGGCTTCTTTTGTACCTACCATGCTTAGAAATATAAATGATTATCAAGATCCTTTTATTAGAGATGCTAGAGATGCTATGGATAAAATAAAAGATGATTTGCCTTTCTTTAGTAATAAATATTTACCTAAGAAAAGAAACATTTTTGGAGAGCCAAAATTAAGAAGAAAGCAAGGTAGCCAAGTTTTTTCTCCAATTACTATTGACAGTACGCCGCCAGATCCTATGTTAGAAGAATTTAATAAAGCAAATTATTATCCTGGACAAATGAAAAGAAACATAGGCGGCGTAGAGTTAAATGAAAAACAATACGAGTATATGCTTTCAAGATTAGAAAATATAAATGGAAGAACAGCTAGAGAACTTTTTGAAATTCAAACATCAAGATTTAATGATGATGTTCCGCCAAGAATTAGGAGAGATGCACTTACTAAGCTAATGAGTAAAATAAGAACATTTGCTAGAGAAACAACTTTAAATGCACTTATTAAAGATAAGAACAGTCCAATTTACGATCCTGTATGGGCCAAAAAATACGAAGATAAAATAAAAGATTTACAGTAATGCCTTGCCCTACAGAAAGAGTTGGGAAATGCGGAGAACATTTAACAGCTTCCTTTCTTTACTCGTTTGGATCAGATCTAGTTACAATGCCACACGGATCTCATGCGGATATAGTTTTTGAATACAAAAATATTTTGTATAAATGCCAAGTAAAAACTGTTACCAAAAAAAAGAAATATATATCTAAACATAACGGCAGACATTATAGGACTGGTTGGTGTTGGGATATTAGAAGGGGTGGTAATACTAAAGAAAGAAGATATGGTACAAAAGGTACACACAATATAGATCTTTATGCTTTAGTTTGTCTTCCTTACAAAAACATAATCTTTGTACCTTTTTTAAAAAAAACCAGAATAACTTTTAACGACGACGAAGTTAAAAACGCAGACTCAAAAGAAACTTTAAAATACACTTTAGATTTAATTAAGCAAGATCAACTTGTTAGCTAACTCTACATTGTTTTTAGAAACTTCCTGTCTAATTTCTCCGTATCTTTGCATAGAAGATAAGCTCTGATGTCCTAATAAGTTTCCTACTTGCCTATGTCCTAAACCTGCTGACAAACAATATGTAGCGAATGAGTGTCTTAAATCATGTAATCTTAAATGCGGACAATCACATTCTTTTCTAATTCTATCCCAAGTTTTTTCCGGAGATTTAATGCCAGTTATGGTTTTTTCGTTAGGATAGACTTCTATAATTTTATTTACAATTTTCATAGCATTATCTGACAAATAGATAATTCTATCCTTGCCGGTTTTTTTACCTGTTTTGTATTGGTCAAAAGGTATTACAATTTTATTGTCTTTTATCCAAGATCTTTGTGCATTTGCTATCTCGCTTTTTCTAGCTCCTGTTAGTATGAGCAACCATATAAAAGATATGGACCTAATCTTTCCTGGCTCAAAGTTTTCTAATTCATTAAGTTTTTTAAATACTTTTAGTTTTTCTTTTTCGGTATAGCTAGTAGTAATTTTCTTTTCTGGATTACCTTTTATACTTCTGGCTATATTATTTTCTATACCATAACATTCTTCATCAATAGCAAAATTTAAACTAGCTACTATAAATTTAAGAAATTTATTTGCTTGTGATTTACTTTTTTTAGAAATAAATGCAAAAACATTTTTAATATCTTTTCTTGTTAATTCATTTACATAAATAGATCCAAGATATTTTTTTGCATAATTTTGATATAAAGATTGATATTGTTTTGTTGTAGTTTCTTTTACATCTCTTGCCTTACAGTCTTTTATGTATTCAGAAAACAAAACATCATACTTAATTTCTGTTGCGTGTTTTGGATCTTCTACTAAACCTTCTTCTATATCTTTGTAATGAGAATAAATTTTTATAGCTCTTTTGCGTATCTCGGTAATACTTTCATCTGGATAACGAGCTTCTATTTTTCTTTTTATTTTTTTTCCTTTGTTATGCCAAATTAAATAATAGTATTTAGATCCATTTCTATATCTAGTTTTTAACTTATTAAATTTTTTATCGGCTATATGCCTATCTTTTTCTTCCATATCTTTCTCCTTTAATCATGGCAAAAACAACTCCTTGTATCATCATCAAATAACTCTATTTGTTTTTCTTCCAAGTTTGTTAAATTTACCAAGTCTATATAATTTCCGTCTTTTCTAAATGTTGCATTTATTTTTTTCTCTTGTTCAATCCACCATTCAGCTAAATCTGGTTTTTCTTTTATAATTTTTGTTAGAGTTTTTCTACCTTTCAAATAACATAAATCACAATTACCGGCTAATGTTTTGCCATTATTATTTGTAAGTTTTAAATCAAAGTTATTTTTTTGCCAAAAATTAAAAACATCTTGTATCGTTACTTTGTTAGTGTATAAAGGACAAACTGAGTCCCAAGAGTTTATATTATTATCATTTTGCCTGTTTTGTTTTGCTACTCTCATTGGCTCGTCATATCTCAACCCAACTACATTTGTCCATTCTTTATGACCTTTTTGTTTCATAAATCTTTTCATTACATTCATTTTGAGTTCTTGCGTACACATTCTCATTACTGGATTAGGCAACATATTTCTTCTTTCTATTAATGCAGAAAAAGGTTCTCCATTTCTACTAGCGGTTTCGTATGAAACTTCTTTAGTCCTGTATATAGGCCTTTCATTTGATATTTCTAGTTCTAACCAATAAATATAACAGTCCCATTTATCAGCACAATCTTTTACAAAATCTAAAGTTTGTGGCATTTCTTTTCCTGTGTTAGCAAAAACCACATAAACATCTTCTGGCAGAGTTCCTTTATGAGCTTCTATAATTTTTTTTAACATATATCCAGATGTCCTTCCGCCGCTAAAACTAACAAGAGCAGGTCCTTCTATTTTGTATGCGTCAATCATTTTTTTTATGCACTAATTCTATTTCCATTTCTAAGTAATGTATTGCTTTATTAAGATCATCAATCCTACTGCCCTTATCTCTACTAATATATTTAACAGCATTACCACAACAATAAGATAGTTTGTTAGCCAATATATACTCTATTGGCTCTATGCCTAGTTTCTTGTAGTGATTACCTGCTACTTGCTTTTTTAGAGTTTTTGGTTTCCTTGACATTTTTTTTAAATATTTTATCCCAATTTTTTTCAAAAGTTTTTTTATCAACTTTCATAGGACGAGGATCTGATCCTTTCGACATTATATTTTTGTAAGAATTGCGATTAGCAAGACATTAGTTATGAAAATTTCTCCTGCGAGTATCGAGTGATACCATACCCAACGAGCTTTATAGATATTTTCAATAGTAATTTCTTCGTCCTTTCTCATTTAATTAATGTTTGCATTTCCTTAACATCTGTATATCATAATGGTTATGAGGAATAATATCTAGTCGTGTCTAGCAATCAGAAGACATTTTTATCCAGGCAAGAGTGTGCTGAAAGGATCGGTGTTAGCGTGAGAACACTTGATCGTTGGCGTTTTTCTGGAGAAGGACCTAGTTATTACAAGATACAAAAAGCAGTAAAGTATGAGGAGCAAGATATTGAGAATTACTTGGATAGTCAAAAAATTATTACCTATTAAAAAATGCCTGTCATACATCATGCAAAGATTGCTCCGTCTGGATTGGATAGATATACAAAATGCCCTGCATCACCAAAAGCATCAGAAGGTTATCCTTCTAGCAGTAGCGACGCTTCTCGTATTGGTAGTGTAGTACACGAAATGAATGAAATGAGATTACAAGGAAGATTTGAAGG
>CAXHUO010000008.1:0-11778 GCA_964020155.1 Chondrilla cf. caribensis
GGGAATAGTGTCAGGAATGGGGACTGAGGGCCGTGAGGGAATAGTGTTAGGAATGGGGACCGAGGGCCGTGAGGGAATAGTGTCAGGAATGGGGACCAAGGGCCGTGAGGTAATAGTGTCAGGAATGGGGACCAAGGGCCGTGAGGTAATATTGTCAGGAATGGGGACCAAGGACCGTGAGGGAATAGTGTCAGGAATGTGAATGGGAATTGTCATACATTTTAGGGCTACACAACACACATTTGCATTACATATTACATATATGTTACAAATTAACATATATACAACAAATTAACATACATATGTACATACTTGCGTGCATAAATAAGAAATATGCCCTCATCACCATGTACGTACATATGGATACTCAGAGTACACAGTAGGAACCTTTCTATTACCAACCCTTCAATTGCAGGATTTATAATAAGGACACCGTTCTGTGTCCCAGTGTAGTACTGTAGTGTGTTAAATGACCTCTGAATTGAGGACACCTCTGTAGTAAGGACTAAAATTATATAGGTCCCAAAGTGTCCTTAATAGAGAGGTTTCACTGTATGAGGAATATGCACTCGTCATCATGCACATGTGGATATACAGCATGCCTGAAGGATAGTTTGAGTAATGCTGATGTGCAATGCACCTTGTACTATGCTACTGGTATGAACTTTGGTAAATAGTGTCAAATTAATGAGTTTTGTGTCATGATAGGCAGGTAGATTAAAGGATAAAAAGTAGCTGACGCCCTCGGTAATTAATTAAAAGTACGACCGTATTAGCTGCATATCCTGTGCAGAAGGGACATAACTAATACTTAAAACACTCAATGTGCATGACTCCGTCATATTTTAATGTACATGTACACTAGTATTTATAGGTATTTTGCCATGACGACAGTACACTTTTACTTCATGGTACACAGTGGAGCCTCTCCATTACAAACCACTGAATGGAGGAAACCACTGAAATGAGGGCATAAATTGACCCAAAGTGTACTCAACAAAAAAGCTCGACTGTATACGTATATACATACACAGGCCGGTATATACTGTATGTACAAAGTACAGTATACACACTGTGCATGTGTGTATTAGGTTTATGCTACTTATTGTATAGTACATCAAGTGGAGTCAACTGGAGTCAAACTTGCTACATACATGCACACATACGTTGCTTGAACACAGAAAATATACATTGCTATGTATCACACACACACATGAACACACGCACGCACGCACACACACACACACACACACACACACATGAACAAACAATTCACCAAAATAAATTCTTTCATTTCTCACTAGTAGATGTTAGTCTTGCATAGCCAGACCAGCCAACAGCAGCAACCACTAAACGACAGAAAACCAAGGTTAGGGTATGGCTACATGAGACTAAGTAGATGTTGCCATGGATACAGTCACAGTAACTATGACAAAACAATGCACAGTGCATGACATAGGTAGTTGAGTACATGCTTACAGGATGCATACATGGGGGTGGATAAGGTTGTATTGTGAGCCTTCTGTGAGGTTCTACCACATGTTACGTATATAGGTTGTAACTGGGATAGATGTTGTCATGGATACAGTCACAGCAACTATGACAACACAGCTCCTACCTATGCACCGTGACATGTACGTACATAGGTACACATACAGACAGTGGATGATGGTGGATGAGCTAGTGGTTCTTCTACACATAATACTGGACACAAGACAGGTTGAGGAATAGTGAGAACAGGAGAAAGAAGACCGTATTACACAAAGGACTCACCTGGAGTGTTATAATGTAGACATGGCTATTGAGTGGTATGGATTCATTAGGGGAAGAAGGGGGAAATACCCCACCCACTTGGAATCAGTCCACTTGTAATACAACCATAATAGACTACAGAGCTCCACACCCCTCTACCGACATCTTCAAACAACACATTTGTTCCTCCATATGCTCATAAATGAAGCTCTGAATATTACTTCAGATATACAATCATATTGGTTACAGCCAGTTCCAGCATGGGGTGGATAGAGCTGTATACACATAATGTGGCTAGTGGAGTAAGGGGAACTTGAAGAATTCCAATAACGTTAACAGGGCAACTCTGGAAACTTGGAAATGAACGGTTTCCTAAGTCAAGATGACAAGTATTTTTAGGACAGCTACAGTTTTCTCCCCTAGCTCAACCTGGGAAGTCACATCAAAGTAAATACCATACAAGGTAAACAATCAAGCACTTATCCTCAAACGTCTTTCTCTCTCAATTTACCCCGCCATAGCAACCTCCTATCAATACGTACACACAAACGCACGGGTACTCGAGAAACACGATTACTTGCCTCGCGCTTTTCCTGCAGCTAGCTCGCTGACAATCACGTGCACGATAGATTACGGAGCCTCACTATCCCCGCTCCCGTCATCTTCAAAAACAGCACACTGATTTGTCTTGAGGTTTTCCAAATGTCAAGTCTTGAATTTCCGAGCTCGGGTGTCTAGGATTAAAATAATGATTATAGTTGATTGGGTCAGTTGACACTACGTAGTAAACATTGGTCACGATTTACTTTCATTGTTAACAATACACACACTTTTAGTAGGCTAGAGATCAATTTACACTTAATTTACAAGTATCATTCTAATTTCATACCAGTTAAATATTCCAACAGCACATCGTTGCCACTTGAAACAAGACAGGTACTACCTTGAGCAAAGTACCACGACATACTAGTATTAGCCATTTTTATAATTTCGTAATATTCTTGATTGTTACGTCGTAAAAGAGCTAGTCATTGCACAATGCAAACACATTACATCATGTCACATTCAATAATAATATTCATTATAAAAATCAAATCAAACTATACAAACTGATACTAGTAATCACAACACATAAGATAAAGTTCTCACAGGAAACAGGAGGTATGAAGACCTATGAAGACGGATTCCGGTCTATTTAAATAGATCGGGTAGCAGACGTGTGAAAGACGGTGCAAGGAAACGCGGTTGAAAGACGTAATAGGAAGACTGTGTAGTAAATATATTCATTGGTTATTAATTATATTCATGATCATGATGTCAGTTTGTGGCGAATAGCTCATAGACCGTACGAAGACGTACAACGGCTTTATCAGAAAACCTCGCCGTGTAGATACGTATAATTATAGACGTTTAATTCTTGCTATATACTAGCGTTCTTGTGGATAATCGTTCTTGTCGAGCCTTCTTTGCATTCGTTAGTTATTGATGACGATGGACCCTCTATCTGCCCTTGACAAAATTATTGCCCCTGATGGTTCTAGCAGTAGTAATAGCGATATATCGCTTCCAGACCAGTATGAACTACAAAGAGAGATCGAATCGGATATGGAAGATAATGATGTCGAAGGATTCTCTGAAACTCGTGAACAGATTCGAAGTGAATTGAGAGTGGCGGATTTTTCACAAGTTATGAGCGATGAAGATTTAGAGATGTTGGAAGACAGAGATTCAGATTCTGAGTTCAAGGTACTTGATTCTCTGATACTTAGCTATAGTCAATAATAGAATCAAACTTACAAGGACAAATATATTGTATAAATTTTTATTATTCTTCATCTTAGAACATACCAGCTGCTTCCCCTGAAACTGAGACAAACCCAGACTCTTGTGATCAGTTGTTGAATAATGCTTATTTCAGCTCCTCAGAGTCATTGATCACGAATGAGGTTGGTATACATAATGAATCGCGCATGCCGTCAACTAAATCAGTTTTAGAACTGACACGGTCAGTCCTATCCTGGTCAGCACACTATGGAGTCAGTGACAATGGTATGACTGCACTGCTGAAAGTTTTGAAATTATCACTAGCAGCAACAGAACAGGAACCACAACATGTTCCTGTGTCCCAACAACTCCCTTCAACAATAAGTAAAGCATTATCAATGATCACTTTGTCCGAACCAGTGCAGGCACTGGAATTGCTTACTTGTCGTAAATGTTTGTCCGTCTATCCTGATTGGAGAAACATTAACCCAGTTACCAGCCACAATTGCATTCATGTAATTGCTCCACTCCACACTCATGCAGCTCGCAGGAGTGTTTGTGACAACCCGCTGTTTACACAAGGAACACAAACCCATGTTCCTCGTCCAATCCTAGTGTACCCATATATACCTGTTGGACAGTCTTTGCGCTCATTCCTACAGAGACCAGGGTTTATAGAGCTCTGTCAGCTATTTTGCAGACAACCTACAAGTGATGATAATGACTTACTTTTGTGTGATATCTACGACGGAAACCTATGGAAAGATTTTTCGGCAATAGATGGGCAGCCATTTCTGAATAATCAGTCACCAACACAATTGAATCTAGCATTGCAGTTGAACGTTGACTGGTTCAGGGCTTTTACACATACAAACTATTCAGTAGGAGGAATCTATCTGACAATACTGAATCTACCTAGGAAGGTACGATACCATTTGGAAAACACTCTTCTTGTTGGCATTGTTCCTGGTCCAACTGAGCCTCACCTACATATGAATTCCTTTTTGTCACCATTAGTGACAGATTTATTGGATTTGTGGACGGGTATACGCATGCAAGCTTTTTCTTCAACAGGGTTTTGCTCACAAGTATGTGTTCGTGCTGTCCTAATATCTGTAGTTTGCGATATACCAGCTTTGAGGAAGGTTGCTGGATTTGTTGGTCATACTGCCAAGAAGGGCTGTTCAAAATGCTTGAAGAGTTTTCCAACAGTGTCTTTCGGAGAAACACCAGACTATTCTGGATTTGATCGCGAAACATGGCCAAAACGTAGCAACACAGAACACAGGTCACTTGCAAAAGATTACCTTAGAAAGACCAACAGGGCACAGCAGAAGAAGTTTGAGTCAGAACACGGTTTCCGATTTTCGCAGCTTCTGGAGCTTCCTTACTTTGACATTGTTAGATGTTGTAGTGTTGACCCCATGCACAATCTGTTTCTAGGCACTGCGAAGTATTTTACTGGGCAGCTTTTGGACAAGGGAATCTTGTTAAAAGAGAATTTGCAACTAGTTGAGCAAAGAGTTTCGGCAATCACTGCACCAATTGATATTGGACGATTGCCAAGCAAGATCGCTAGTGGATTTGCAGGATTCAAAGCAGATCAGTGGAAAAACTGGACCACAGTGTTTTCTATCGTTGCTTTGAAAGGCTTAATACCAGAATCGTATTTAGCTTGCTGGTCCAAATTTGTTAATGCATGTCGACTTCTTTGTCTACGATCTGTCAACCATAGCACATTGGCTATTGGTGATGATCTTCTTCGGTCCTTTTGTATTGCTTTCCAGGAATTGTTTGGAAATTACGCTTGCACCATAAACATGCACAAACATCTCCATCTGAAGGAATGCGTTGAAGATTTTGGACCTGTATATAGCTTTTGGTGTTACCCATTTGAGCGATTCAACGGGCAACTTGGCGCATACCACACCAACAACAGAAATGTTGAAAGGCAAATTGTTCAGAAATTTTTGAGGGAACAGAGCCTTGCATTGGCTGATATCAATACTGATCTGGAAACAGGTATGGTTACAATAACCAGGGATACTCTTAAGCACATACTGAGGCTACAGAAATGTCCTCTGCCAACCAAACCCTACGAGTATGAAATTTGTACTAAAAATGTCTCATCTGCCATAAAATCGAAGACTAATAGGAGACTGAAAGAAATATTGTCTATCGAACGGCAAGTAGCACTGAAACAGACATATTTGTGCCTATATGGAGAGATCCTATTCGATGAGTTTGCACTGGAGGTGGAGTGTTTGAGAAACCTTTCATTCTGTGGAATGGAACTGAATCCATTATCAATAATAGCTGTGATGTGGCCTCCACAAAACCCCAAATGTCGTATCTGTCAAATTCAGAATATATTTGTACACAGTATGATCCTAACCCCAAATTCCAGTACATCTCAATTCCAGTTCCAATCACCTTTCGCTGAACATGTCATCGCCGAAGTTCAGTTTTTCTCCAAGCATCCACACGAAAATTACTTTGGAGAAGAACACATAGTTGTCACCTGGCCTGAAGTGGACAGCACTATGGTCACCTGGTCAATGCTTCCAATTCAGAGAATTGTGGGGATGTGTGCAACTGGTGATATCCTTCTACCAATAATTGGTGATCAGGACCTGGAAGTGAATCAACTACTAAAAGTGTCTACTATTTTACCTATCAATGTGGCCGTAAATTAAATCACTAAATTTAAAGTGCACATGTTAATTTCCCATTATCTTTTAGATGTACATATAATAATAAACTGTTGTACAAGCTTTATAATTTATATATAATATACAAATAACGTTCACTCTCATGCATGCATACAAGACTGTTGTATATTCAAATAATTATTGATGTTTGGTACCGAATATATATAATGGTAAAGAATACGAATATTAATAATAATGCAAACTTAAGTATTATTATACAGCATAATGTATGTGGATACAATTTTGTATGCAAATATTATATGATTAAAGCAGATTAATACTAGAAAGTATGCAAGGTATTGTTGGTCTGTTGGTGCTATTGTATACAATACATTCGCTGCTAATCTTCTGAAGCTTGGAACTGATGTCGGGGTCCAAAAATGTTAAACTGGCCAAAACAACTTTCTTTGCTAATGCTCCAAAGGAATAAACATCGGTTGAAGGACTTTGCCGAACTACCCCATCAACAAGGTCTGGTGCCAACTGGGTGTATTTAACTTTGTACTTAATTCTCCATTTCTTTGAAAGATTGTACTGTTTTGCTGCATTGAATGGGGATGCTTTATTAAAATCAATTATAATTGGCCATATTTTTTGGTCTCGTGGAGCATCACACGGTAAAGTATCAGTTAGAACTATGTTGTCACATTTGATGTCATTATGAAGTATTCTCTTTCTATGGATGAACTGCAAGCCTTCAAGTATTTTGACTAAAACTTGAACCAATTCAATGCATCGGGTGAGGGGTAGTGCATCTGCTAGAGTCTGTGGTTTACCCGAAACAGTATACAATGCTGTAACAATCATCGGTCTATCACAATTAGGGTTGCACACTCCATACAGGTAAACAATGTTTGGATGACCACAGCAGGCCTGTAGATATAGATAATACATAATATTATTATTATAGTATAAACTTGAATGACTCCAACATGACATGTGCTGCTAATAAAACTAAGTAGTCTATATTAAGCTTAAGTGTAATTTACTTACTTGCAAGAGATGCGCTTCTTGCAAAATGTGACGTTGCTTAACTGTTTCGCGATATACTTGTTTGATAACTACTGGCAATCCACTCAACACTCTAACGGCACATGTTGCAAATGAACCACTTCCAATGACAGAATCTGCAAACAAAGAGAAAAAATCATGCAATATGATGACGATAAAATGTAAGGAAACTATACAGTTTATAAACAATATTACCATAATCAGCCTGGTTGACTTTTGATATGAAGGACCCTGGTATAATGTGATAGAGTCTTCCATATTTAAAATTGTCAGGTAGGTTCAAGGATGTCGAATGTTCTTGAATTTTCTTTGCCATGACATCTGATTGCAAATGTCTCTTTTGTAAAAGCTCCTGATATGCAACAACTGTTTTCCTCTTTCGTTCACGTCTGCATGATTTTGCTGGAACGAGGCATTGTGCATTCTTTGTATACATTGATATAGTAAAAAAGATGAAAGCATTATTGCACAATGACAGCAAAATGAATTGTCAGGTTCTTATCATGCACTCAACATCTCCCAACAACTCAGTGTGCTCAACATTTGAGTATTGAAGATGAATTCATACGCATACCACATATATCATATTACACGTACAAACATGTACCATACATACATACACAATGGTAGAATAGTGAAAAGAAACAATAACGGCACTTAGCAGCCTGGGCTGACTCTCGCAACAAAGTTACTGGTCAGCCACTCGACCATGCCTGTCAGGCTCCATTACACAGAGTATATCCAGCAAGCTGAGTAGCCAGATTCCTTCAGTGTACGTATACCCAACATTGTGGAATATAAAGGTTGACGTCACACGCAAACATACCTCACACACACACACACACACACACACACACACACACACACACACACACACACACACACACACACACAATGAAGAAAAGTGAAACGAAATAATAACGGCACTTTACAGCCTGGGCTGACTCTCGCAACAAAGTTACTGGTCAGCCACTCGACCATGCCTGTCAGGTTCCATTACACAGAGTATATCCAGCAAACTGAGTAGCCAGATTCCTTCAGTGCACGTACACAGAGTATATCCAGCAAACTGAGGAGCCAGATTCCTTCAGTGCACGAACACAGAGTATATCCAGCAAACTGAGGAGCCAGATTCCTTCAGTGCACATATACCCAACATACATACTGTGATTGTAAAGAGTGAATTCATACACACATACAAACATATACCATAGATACATACACAATGGTAAAAGTCTTAGAGTGAAAAGAAACAATTATAACGGCATTTAACAGCCTGGGCTGACTCTCGCAACAAAGTTACTGGTCAGCCACTCGACCATGCCCGTCAGGTTCCATTACACAGAGTATATCCAGCAAGCTGAGTAGCCAGATTCCTTCAGTGCACGTATACCCAACATAATAATGTGAATACAAAAAGTGGATGGTACATGCATGCACAGATGCACACAGTAATAGCAGAGTGCATAGCTAAACATTCTCAGCCACATATGAATAACAAACCGAATACATACTATTAAATAGTTCAACAGGATGTCCTCAAAAACTTATCTTTTTGCTCAGAAATACAGCTACTTTCGTCAATGTGGAAGATCCTTCGAAAGTCTTCTTTCTTCTTCGACTTCACGTGGAGAAATCGCGCCCAATGCGGTCAAGACGTCATGAGCTGAGATCATCGATTCCTACTTTGTTACTCACAATAATATTTTGTTGTACGTGTGTGACTTATCGATAGCCTTCTCTAGTGCCGGTTCGCTGATGCCTAGCCAGAAGAAAAAACTTTACAACAAGAAAAAAGTTGCTGCTAAGGTGAAACGGCGTACGACGCGCAGGCTAAAACGCCAACAACTTCCACTACCTCCTCCTTTGGACTCTTTGCCAAAAGGACCATCCGAATCAAGACAAGAGAACGGCCCTGAATGTAGCGTACAGGATTTCCAACAATCACCTGCTTCGTCGCACAGTGCTCAACGCTTCGTCACACCTAGGGTTATTTGTGGTGCAGAGTATATCCATCCATCGCGCGGGAATGTTCGGCAATCCATCCAAAGGATGGAGGAGACGTACGAGGACTTGTCATCAACGCCACCTGTTCCAAGAGGTACCAGCCGCGTTGACATTCTTCAACGGAAAATCAAGGCTTTAACGGCAGAGAAGGAGGAGTTGCAAGCGAAACTACACAGTACGAGATCTAAGGCAAGGGACAAGATTATGAGACTGCAGACGTTCTATAGGGACATGTATTCCGGTAATAGTAGGTCTTCTAAGATTCTTTTAAAATCCTTAACTAAGAATAATGTTTGAAATAATTTTGAGTCATCAGTGTACGCATGCGGCCATTTTCTTAAGATATTGTGAAATGATATGTTCATAATTAATTGTATAGTCTTGCGCTTAGTGTACCGACCGCGAAGACCGGCTCCTTGGTAAATGATTTCATCTTGACTAGAGGACGTAGTCTTGGTTACCCCTCCTTTTTTTGAATCTGTGGATAACGCACTTGCTTCTACTAGACGAAAAATGAGTTCTAGACCTTCGTTCGCGAACAGCGCTTTCTATGGTAGCGGCCACTTGGGTGATTCGTTTTCTTCCCCTCCTCTTGGACATTCGTCTTTTATTGAGACGCCAAGGCGGATGATCCACCGACCTGAACAGGATTCAGAAAGGGAACAAGAACTAGCCATTTTAGCCAGACAGCAGAGGACAACTGATGACAGGGTCCAGTCCCTTTTGGACAGATTCACAAACATAGAGGGTGCTTTGAAGGATCTAACCAACAACATGTCGTCGAATTCTGAAGCTAATGGCCGAAACTCCGATTGCACAGTTGGCTATAAGAAGCTTCCTCGGGGAATCTCGGTGAGTTCTATTATGTGACATGCATATTAAGTGGCTGTACCATTTCCAACTCATATCACACTGCTCTGATTCGTCAGAATGTAGCTTACTGAGATATTCTATGCCACATATATGTGCAGGTTAAAGTAAAGTCATTTCACGCAGTTTTGAATCGACAGTTTGACCCACAACAAAAGTAAGTAATAACAGTACTAGTGGCATCTATAATGCAAATTAAAGTGATGATTTAAAATATTTTCCCTAATAATGTTTCAGGTATCAGTCTCCTCACAATCAGGCAGTTGTGGCCAGCTTGAAGTCTCAGCTTTCCATGGTTGGAACCTACTCAGGTGAAGAAATCAAATGTGAGTTATATACACAATGTCATTGAAGAGTATGTCCAATGTACTTGAAATGACTCACTTGCAATTTATTTTCATCTTTCTCAAATAGCTGCAATATATCGCTATTATGAGTCACGAAGGAGGAAACTGCGCGACAATCAGGGAGAACGTAAAGAACAAGCCGCCAGAAATAGTCAATACACGAAATACTATAACCGGAAGAGAAGAGTGAGTTGACGTGCACAATTCCACCAAAGAATATTGATTGATTGAATGTCAAACTCCATTGGCAGTTGTATGAAAAACGTAAAAAATTCTGCAAACATGATGCTGAGGTTCAGGCATGGAAAACTGTCACTCCCCATCACATGTCGGAGGAAGAATCTGAGGATGAGGAGTTAATCGTCCACAAACCAGATTGGAGATCCACAAGTAAGATGATTTTAACTCATTTTTGCCACTATTCACTGTCATTATTTACTGTGTAGGACTCGTCAATCTCATTAGCAAGCTGGACAGGAGACGAGAGAGACTGTATCAGCATGGCAGACAAGGATTCCATCCCAAACAGAGAAGGGAAGGAGAACCATCATCAAAGCCACCACCAACCAATGCAAAATCATGGACCCTGTCAGACAACTTTTTGCAACGTAGAAGGCAGGAGGAGCAGCAGAGAACATCAATGCCAACTCCTTCTGCCCTTGAAGACGAAGAAGACTCAGGAGATGAAGACCTTCAAGGTGTAGACTTCAGTGTTTAGTGTGTACGTCTTAAACTTATTTTCATTTCTTCATAATACTGTTTCTGGACTCATCCTATTAGTTAGTAATCAGAACTTATTTTTTTTAATTTCTCTTTTTTCATTTGTTCAATAATAACTTGGATTTTGAAAACTGTATTCGAACCAATATTAAGCACGTATTAAGAAGGCGCATATTACTAAAAATACAGGGCGAATATAAGCGCCCTACATTCCATTCAGCATCATCCGAATTAGAAGGGAAATGGAAGCGCGGATCAGCTACATAGACGAGTGGATTTGTTGTGAGAAGACCTCACGAAGGCGTTTGAGAAACCGTCGACGTTTGCTGCCTGTTAGTCGCACGTCTTATGCAAGTGCAGTGAACGTGTGGTAAACGAAAACGGTCTTCATATGAGAGGTAAAACGGTTTTCTTACGGTATTCGTTGTCTAACGGTAAGCGTTTATCTTATCTCACCAAACGGTTTTCTAATGCGCGATTTCCTGTGTCTGCACTTTTCACTAATGATGCATTCTGTACATTAGTGTATCCACCAAATACCAGAAAAGAGGTATCACTGATGGCGACGACAGCGGGGCTGATACGAGGCTCTGATA
>CAXHUO010000009.1:0-42500 GCA_964020155.1 Chondrilla cf. caribensis
CATTCCAGACTGTATGTGCATTATTGCTTTCCTGTGATAGAAACTTCGTCGGAGAATGCGCGAACACTGTAAGGGACATAGCAGTATTCCTCTGCAAAGAGAAGATATTACCAAATTGCATCTTCGAGGTGTGGTTGTGTAGGGTATGGGGTGAGGTATATTAACTGATAGAATATGTTCACTTGCTTTGTGTTCAGTTTTGAAGTAGTGAAGATCATTCATGACAAGATACTGGACATGACTGGTAGTAACCAGTGAGTACATCATTGTGATCCACTGTGATTATCATACTCAAGTATTACATCTGCTCTCAGAGTACCACTTGTTCTGGTGGGAAACAAGACAGACCTCCACATGCAAAATTAATAGTTCTGTGTAGCACTGCAAACACACACATCAAAATAGAACTATTGCCAGTACCTGTTTTACAATAATCTATTATTATGTGTACCAAATCTAGCACACCGCATTATGCTGCGATGGGTCAGGTATTTAGGTACGTATCTCGTCGACCGGCACATGCCATTTTGTATTTCCCACCTGTGTCATAGGTGTCAGTGACCCCCCTTTCCCTCTGACACCAGCATGGCCGTCTTCTCAGGAAGTTTGAGAAATACGAATGCACAGACACAGTCCTTGACCTAGTACAGTCCTTCTGATAACAAAAGATGCATTTTGATGTCGACCAAAAATTCTCCCCATTGCCCATATGCAACATATAACAAAATGTATGTACTTTTGTATGTATATAAGTGTAATATGCCTTGTGTTGATCACCTGAGCAATTGGACAATTCTTTGCTGGTCACCAAGGGATAGCCAGTGTCCGTGCTAAACTCACCCACACAATTTGGGAAGAATTGAGATTGTCCTGAGTGCGCTATAAGCCTCGTGGTGACAAGCAAAAAAATGTAATTTTTTTGGCTTGTCACCACGGCCTCTCCTGTGTGCACGTGATGCATCATAGGTCAAATATGAATGCACAGACACACTCCTGGACCTAGTACGGTCCTTCTGACAGGAAAAAGATGCATTTTGATGTCGACCAATTATTCTCACCAGTGCCCATATACCACATATAATTAAATGTATATACTTTTGTATGTATATAAGTGTAATATGCCTTGTGGTGATCACCTTATATTTTAAACAGACCTAGCTGGGGACATTAACTAACTTCTGGAACAATTCCCATCTCAATAGGTGGCCTGTAACCCTAGTTATCTTCGGAGGTGCTCAATATTATTTCAATGTATGGGAGAGTATATGAGAGAAAACGCTAAGCACCTTTTTGCGTAGCTCATGGGAGAGGGGGCGTGTCAACTTTATATTTTAAACAGACCTAGCTGGGGAGTTGAACTAACTTCTGAAACAATTCCCATCTCAATAGGTGGCCTGTAACCCCAGTTACATTCGGAGATGCTCAATATTATTTCAATGTATGGGAGAGTATATGAGAGAAAACGCTAAGCACCTTTTTGCATAGCTCATGGGAGAGGGGGCGTGTCAACTTTATATTTTAAACAGACCTAGCTGGGGAGTTGAACTAACTTCTGAAACAATTCCCATCTCAATAGGTGGCCTGTAACCCCAGTTACATTCGGAGGTGCTCAATATTATTTCAATGTATGGGAGAGTATATGAGAGAAAACGCTAAGCACCTTTTTGCATAGCTCATGGGAGAGGGGGCGTGTCAACTTTATATTTTAAACAGACCTAGCTGGGGAGTTGAACTAACTTCTGAAACAATTCCCATCTCAATAGGTGGCCTGTAACCCCAGTTACATTCGGAGGTGCTCAATATTATTTCAATGTATGGGAGAGTATATGAGAGAAAACGCTAAGCACCTTTTTGCATAGCTCATGGGAGAGGGGGCGTGTCAACTTTATATTTTAAACAGACCTAGCTGGGGAGTTGAACTAACTTCTGAAACAATTCCCATCTCAATAGGTGGCCTATAACCCCAGTTACATTCGGAGATGCTCAATATTATTTCAATGTATGGGAGAGTATATGAGAGAAAACGCTAAGCACCTTTTTGCATAGCTCATGGGAGAGGGGGCGTGTCAACTTTATATTTTAAACAGACCTAGCTGGGGAGTTGAACTAACTTCTGAAACAATTCCCATCTCAATAGGTGGCCTGTAACCTAGTTACATTCGGAGGTGCTTAGGATTTATTCAATGTATGGGAGAGTATAGGATATAAGCACCTTTTTGCATAGCTCATGGGAGAGGGGGCGTATCAACTTTGTATTTAAACAGACATAGCTGGAGAGTTGAACTAACTTCTGAAACAATTCCCATCTCAATAGGTGGCCTGTAACCCCAGTTACATTCGGAGATGCTCAATATTATTTCAATGTATGGGAGAGTATATGAGAGAAAACGCTAAGCACCTTTTTGCATAGCTCATAGGAGAGGGGGCGTGCCAACTTCATTCTGATTGTCCTGAGTGCGCTATAAGCCTCGTGGTGACAAGCCCAAAAAATGTCAATTTTTGGTCTTGTCACCACGGCCTCTCCTGTGTGCACATGATGCATCATAGCTCAAATCCAAATGCACAGACACACTCCTGGACCTGGTAGCTACCTTCTGATAGCAAAAAGATGCATTTTGATGTCAACCAAAATTTCCCCCTATTACCAATATATATACTTTGTATGTAGATTCATATATAAGTGTATTACGCCTTGTGGTGATCGCCTAAGCAATTTGAGATTTCTTTGCTGGTCACCAAGGGCTACCTAGTGTCCATGCCTAACTCACCAACACAATTTCGTAAGCATTCTGATTGTCCTGAGTGCGCTATAAGCCTCGTGGTGACAACTCCAAAAAATGTCTGTACACGTAATGCATCATAGCTGAAATCCAAATGCACAGACACACTCCTGGACCTGGTAGCTACCTTCTGATAACAAAAAGACGCATTTTGATGTCGACCAAAATTTCCCCCTAGTACCAATATATATACTTTGTATGTAAATTCATATATAAGTGTATTACGCCTTGTGGTGATCACCTAAGCAATTTGAGATTTCTTTGCTGGTCACCAAGGGATACCTAGTGTCCATGCCTAACCCACCAACTCAATTCCGTAAGCATTCTGATTGTCCTGAGTGCACTATAAGCCTTGTGGTGACAACTCAAAAAAATGTCAATTTTTTTGAGTTGTCACCACGGCCTCTCCTGTGTACAAGTGATGCATCATAGCTCAAATCCAAATGCACAGACACACTCCTGGACCTGGTAGCTACCTTCTGATAGCAAAAAGTTGCATTTTGATGTCGACCAAAATTTCCCCCTATTGCCAATGTATATACTTTGTATGTAGATTCATATATAAGTGTATTACGCCTTGTGGTGATCACCTAAGCAATTTGAGATTTCTTTGCTGGTCACCAAGGGCTACCTAGTGTCCATGCCTAACTCACCAACACAATTTCGTAAGCATTCTGATTGTCCTGAGTGCGCTATAAGCCTCGTGGTGACAAGCCCAAAAATGTCAATTTTTGGTCTTGTCACCACGGCCTCTCCTGTGTACATGTGATGCATTATAGGTCAAATCCAAATGCACAGACACACTCCTGGACCTGGTAGCTACCTTCTGATAGCAAAAAGTTTCATTTTGATGTCGACCAAAATTTCCCCCTATTGCCAATGTATATACTTTGTATGTAGATTCATATATGTGTGTATTACGCCTTGTGGTGATCACCTAAGCAATTTGAGATTTCTTTGCTGGTCACCAAGGGCTACCTAGTGTCCATGCCTAACTCATCAACACAATTTCGGAAGTATTCTGAATGTCCTGAGTGCACCATAAGCCTCGTGGTGACAACTCAAAAAAATGTCAATTTTTTGAGTTGTCACCACGGCCTCTCCTGTGTGCACGTGATGCATCATAGCTCAAATCCAAATGCACAGACACACTCCTGGACCTGGTAGCTACCTTCTGATAGCAAAAAGTTTCATTTTGATGTCGACCAAAATTTCCCCCTATTGCCAATGTATATACTTTGTATGTAGATTCATATATAAGTGTATTACGCCTTGGGTGATCACCTAAGCAATTTGAAATTTCTTTGCTGGTCACCATGGTCTACCTAGTGTCCATGCCTAACTCACCAACACAATTTCGTAAGCATTCTGATTGTCCTGAGTGCGCTATAAGCCTCGTGGTGACAAGCCCAAAAAATGTCAATTTTTGGTCTTGTCACCACGGCCTCTCCTGTGTACACGTAATGCATCATAGGTCAAATCCAAATGCACAGACACACTCCTGGACCTGGTAGCTACCTTCTGATAGCAAAAAGTTGCATTTTGATGTGGACCAAAATTTCCCCCTATTGCCAATGTATATACTTTGTATGTAGATTCATATATGCGTGTATTACGCCTTGTGGTGATCACCTAAGCAATTTGAGATTTCTTTGCTGGTCACCAAGGGCTACCTAGTGTCCATGCCTAACTCATCAACACAATTTCGGAAGTATTCTGAATGTCCTGAGTGCACCATAAGCCTCGTGGTGACAACTCAAAAAAATGTCAATTTTTTGAGTTGTCACCACGGCCTCTCCTGTGTGCACGTGATGCATCATAGCTCAAATCCAAATGCACAGACACACTCCTGGACCTGGTAGCTACCTTCTGATAGCAAAAAGTTTCATTTTGATGTGGACCAAAATTTCCCCCTATTGCCAATGTATATACTTTGTATGTAGATTCATATATGCGTGTATTACGCCTTGGGTGATCACCTAAGCAATTTGAAATTTCTTTGCTGGTCACCATGGTCTACCTAGTGTCCATGCCTAACTCACCAACACAATTTCGTAAGCATTCTGATTGTCCTGAGTGCGCTATAAGCCTCGTGGTGACAAGCCCAAAAAATGTCAATTTTTGGTCTTGTCACCACGGCCTCTCCTGTGTACACGTAATGCATCATAGGTCAAATCCAAATGCACAGACACACTCCTGGACCTGGTAGCTACCTTCTGATAGCAAAAAGTTGCATTTTGATGTGGACCAAAATTTCCCCCTATTGCCAATGTATATACTTTGTATGTAGATTCATATATGCGTGTATTACGCCTTGTGGTGATCACCTAAGCAATTTGAGATTTCTTTGCTGGTCACCAAGGGCTACCTAGTGTCCATGCCTAACTCATCAACACAATTTCGGAAGTATTCTGAATGTCCTGAGTGCACCATAAGCCTCGTGGTGACAACTCAAAAAAATGTCAATTTTTTGAGTTGTCACCACGGCCTCTCCTGTGTGCACGTGATGCATCATAGCTCAAATCCAAATGCACAGACACACTCCTGGACCTGGTAGCTACCTTCTGATAGCAAAAAGTTTCATTTTGATGTGGACCAAAATTTCCCCCTATTGCCAATGTATATACTTTGTATGTAGATTCATATATAAGTGTATTACGCCTTGGGTGATCACCTAAGCAATTTGAAATTTCTTTGCTGGTCACCATGGTCTACCTAGTGTCCATGCCTAACTCACCAACACAATTTCGTAAGCATTCTGATTGTCCTGAGTGCGCTATAAGCCTCGTGGTGACAAGCCCAAAAAATGTCAATTTTTGGTCTTGTCACCACGGCCTCTCCTGTGTACACGTAATGCATCATAGGTCAAATCCAAATGCACAGACACACTCCTGGACCTGGTAGCTACCTTCTGATAGCAAAAAGTTGCATTTTGATGTCGACCAAAATTTCCCCCTATTGCCAATGTATATACTTTGTATGTAGATTCATATATAAGTGTATTACGCCTTGTGGTGATCACCTAAGCAATTTGAGATTTCTTTGCTGGTCACCATGGTCTACCTAGTGTCCATGCCTAACTCACCAACACAATTTCGTAAGCATTCTGATTGTCCTGAGTGCGCTATAAGCCTCGTGGTGACAAGCCCAAAAAATGTCAATTTTTGGTCTTGTCACCACGGCCTCTCCTGTGTACACGTAATGCATCATAGCTCAAATCCAAATGCACAGACACACTCCTGGACCTGGTAGCTACCTTCTGATAGCAAAAAGTTGCATTTTGATGTCGACCAAAATTTCCCCCTATTGCCAATGTATATACTTTGTATGTAGATTCATATATAAGTGTATTACGCCTTGTGGTGATCACCTAAGCAATTTGAGATTTCTTTGCTGGTCACCAAGGGCTACCTAGTGTCCATGCCTAACTCACCAACACAATTTCGTAAGCATTCTGATTGTCCTGAGTGCACTATAAGCCTCGTGGTGACAAGCCCAAAAATGTCAATTTTTGGTCTTGTCACCACGGCCTCTCCTGTCTACACGTGATGCATTATAGGTCAAATCCAAATGCACAGACACACTCCTGGACCTGGTAGCTACCTTCTGATAGCAAAAAGTTTCATTTTGATGTCGACCAAAATTTCCCCCTATTGCCAATGTATATACTTTGTATGTAGATTCATATATGCGTGTATTACGCCTTGTGGTGATCACCTAAGCAATTTGAGATTTCTTTGCTGGTCACCATGGTCTACCTAGTGTCCATGCCTAACTCACCAACACAATTTCGTAAGCATTCTGATTGTCCTGAGTGCGCTATAAGCCTCGTGGTGACAAGCCCAAAAAATGTCAATTTTTGGTCTTGTCACCACGGCCTCTCCTGTGTACACGTAATGCATCATAGCTCAAATCCAAATGCACAGACACACTCCTGGACCTGGTAGCTACCTTCTGATAGCAAAAAGTTGCATTTTGATGTGGACCAAAATTTCCCCCTATTGCCAATGTATATACTTTGTATGTAGATTCATATATAAGTGTATTACGCCTTGTGGTGATCACCTAAGCAATTTGAGATTTCTTTGCTGGTCACCAAGGGCTACCTAGTGTCCATGCCTAACTCACCAACACAATTTCGTAAGCATTCTGATTGTCCTGAGTGCACTATAAGCCTCGTGGTGACAAGCCCAAAAATGTCAATTTTTGGTCTTGTCACCACGGCCTCTCCTGTCTACACGTGATGCATTATAGGTCAAATCCAAATGCACAGACACACTCCTGGACCTGGTAGCTACCTTCTGATAGCAAAAAGTTTCATTTTGATGTCGACCAAAATTTCCCCCTATTGCCAATGTATATACTTTGTATGTAGATTCATATATGCGTGTATTACGCCTTGTGGTGATCACCTAAGCAATTTGAGATTTCTTTGCTGGTCACCATGGTCTACCTAGTGTCCATGCCTAACTCACCAACACAATTTCGTAAGCATTCTGATTGTCCTGAGTGCGCTATAAGCCTCGTGGTGACAAGCCCAAAAAATGTCAATTTTTGGTCTTGTCACCACGGCCTCTCCTGTGTGCACGTGATGCATCATAGGTCAAATCCAAATGCACAGACACACTCCTGGACCTGGTAGCTACCTTCTGATAGCAAAAAGTTGCATTTTGATGTCGACCAAAATTTCCCCCTATTGCCAATGTATATACTTTGTATGTAGATTCATATATAAGTGTATTACGCCTTGGGTGATCACCTAAGCAATTTGAGATTTCTTTGCTGGTCACCAAGGGCTACCTAGTGTCCATGCCTAACTCACCAACACAATTTCGTAAGCATTCTGATTGTCCTGAGTGCGCTATAAGCCTCGTGGTGACAAGCCCAAAAAATGTCAATTTTTGGTCTTGTCACCACGGCCTCTCCTGTGTACACGTGATGCATCATAGGTCAAATCCAAATGCACAGACACACTCCTGGACCTGGTAGCTACCTTCTGATAGCAAAAAGTTGCATTTTGATGTCGACCAAAATTTCCCCCTATTGCCAATGTATATACTTTGTATGTAGATTCATATATAAGTGTATTACGCCTTGTGGTGATCACCTAAGCAATTTGAGATTTCTTTGCTGGTCACCAAGGGCTACCTAGTGTCCATGCCTAACTCATCAACACAATTTCGGAAGTATTCTGAATGTCCTGAGTGCACCATAAGCCTCGTGGTGACAACTCAAAAAAATGTCAATTTTTTGAGTTGTCACCACGGCCTCTCCTGTGTGCACGTGATGCATCATAGCTCAAATCCAAATGCACAGACACACTCCTGGACCTGGTAGCTACCTTCTGATAGCAAAAAGTTGCATTTTGATGTCGACCAAAATTTCCCCCTATTGCCAATGTATATACTTTGTATGTAGATTCATATATAAGTGTATTACGCCTTGGGTGATCACCTAAGCAATTTGAGATTTCTTTGCTGGTCACCATGGTCTACCTAGTGTCCATGCCTAACTCACCAACACAATTTCGTAAGCATTCTGATTGTCCTGAGTGCGCTATAAGCCTCGTGGTGACAAGCCCAAAAAATGTCAATTTTTGGTCTTGTCACCACGGCCTCTCCTGTGTACACGTAATGCATCATAGCTCAAATCCAAATGCACAGACACACTCCTGGACCTGGTAGCTACGTTCTGATAGCAAAAAGTTGCATTTTGATGTCGACCAAAATTTCCCCCTATTGCCAATGTATATACTTTGTATGTAGATTCATATATAAGTGTATTACGCCTTGTGGTGATCACCTAAGCAATTTGAGATTTCTTTGCTGGTCACCATGGTCTACCTAGTGTCCATGCCTAACTCACCAACACAATTTCGTAAGCATTCTGATTGTCCTGAGTGCGCTATAAGCCTCGTGGTGACAAGCCCAAAAAATGTCAATTTTTGGTCTTGTCACCACGGCCTCTCCTGTGTACACGTAATGCATCATAGCTCAAATCCAAATGCACAGACACACTCCTGGACCTGGTAGCTACCTTCTGATAGCAAAAAGTTGCATTTTGATGTCAACCAAAATTTCCCCCTATTGCCAATGTATATACTTTGTATGTAGATTCATATATAAGTGTATTACGCCTTGTGGTGATCACCTAAGCAATTTGAGATTTCTTTGCTGGTCACCATGGTCTACCTAGTGTCCATGCCTAACTCACCAACACAATTTCGTAAGCATTCTGATTGTCCTGAGTGCACTATAAGCCTCGTGGTGACAAGCCCAAAAAATGTCAATTTTTGGTCTTGTCACCACGGCCTCTCCTGTGTACACGTGATGCATCATAGGTCAAATCCAAATGCACAGACACACTCCTGGACCTGGTAGCTACCTTCTGATAGCAAAAAGTTGCATTTTGATGTGGACCAAAATTTCCCCCTATTGCCAATGTATATACTTTGTATGTAGATTCATATATAAGTGTATTACGCCTTGTGGTGATCACCTAAGCAATTTGAAATTTCTTTGCTGGTCACCATGGTCTACCTAGTGTCCATGCCTAACTCACCAACACAATTTCGTAAGCATTCTGATTGTCCTGAGTGCGCTGTAAGCCACGTGGTGACAAGCCCAAAAAATGTCAATTTTTGGTCTTGTCACCACGGCCTCTCCTGTGTACACGTAATGCATCATAGCTCAAATCCAAATGCACAGACACACTCCTGAACCTGGTAGCTACCTTCTGATAGCAAAAAGTTGCATTTTGATGTGGACCAAAATTTCCCCCTATTGCCAATGTATATACTTTGTATGTAGATTCATATATAAGTGTATTACGCCTTGTGGTGATCACCTAAGCAATTTGAAATTTCTTTGCTGGTCACCATGGTCTACCTAGTGTCCATGCCTAACTCACCAACACAATTTCGTAAGCATTCTGATTGTCCTGAGTGCGCTATAAGCCTCGTGGTGACAAGCCCAAAAAATGTCAATTTTTGGTCTTGTCACCACGGCCTCTCCTGTGTGCACGTGATGAATCATAGCTCAAATCCAAATGCACAGACACACTCCTGGACCTGGTAGCTACCTTCTGATAGCAAAAAGTTTCATTTTGATGTGGACCAAAATTTCCCCCTATTGCCAATGTATATACTTTGTATGTAGATTCATATATAAGTGTATTACGCCTTGTGGTGATCACCTAAGCAATTTGAGATTTCTTTGCTGGTCACCATGGTCTACCTAGTGTCCATGCCTAACTCACCAACACAATTTCGTAAGCATTCTGATTGTCCTGAGTGCACTATAAGCCTCGTGGTGACAAGCCCAAAAAATGTCAATTTTTTGTCTTGTCACCACGGCCTCTCCTGTGTGCACGTAATGAAGCATAGCTCAAATCCAAATGCACAGACACACTCCTGGACCTGGTAGCTACCTTCTGATAGCAAAAAGTTGCATTTTGATGTCGACCAAAATTTCCCCCTATTGCCAATGTATATACTTTGTATGTAGATTCATATATAAGTGTATTACGCCTTGGGTGATCACCTAAGCAATTTGAAATTTCTTTGCTGGTCACCATGGTCTACCTAGTGTCCATGCCTAACTCACCAACACAATTTCGTAAGCATTCTGATTGTCCTGAGTGCGCTATAAGCCTCGTGGTGACAAGCCCAAAAAATGTCAATTTTTGGTCTTGTCACCACGGCCTCTCCTGTGTACACGTAATGCATCATAGGTCAAATCCAAATGCACAGACACACTCCTGGACCTGGTAGCTACCTTCTGATAGCAAAAAGTTGCATTTTGATGTCAACCAAAATTTCCCCCTATTGCCAATGTATATACTTTGTATGTAGATTCATATATAAGTGTATTACGCCTTGTGGTGATCACCTAAGCAATTTGAGATTTCTTTGCTGGTCACCATGGGCTACTCTAGTGTCCATGCCTAACTCACCAACACAATTTCGTAAGCATTCTGATTGTCCTGAGTGCGCTATAAGCCTCGTGGTGACAAGCCCAAAAAATGTCAATTTTTGGTCTTGTCACCACGGCCTCTCCTGTGTGCACGTGATGCATCATAGGTCAAATCCAAATGCACAGACACACTCCTGGACCTGGTAGCTACCTTCTGATAGCAAAAAGTTGCATTTTGATGTCGACCAAAATTTCCCCCTATTGCCAATGTATATACTTTGTATGTAGATTCATATATAAGTGTATTACGCCTTGTAGTGATCACCTAAGCAATTTGAGATTTCTTTGCTGGTTACCATGGTCTACCTATTGTCCATGCCTAACTCACCAACACAATTTCGTAAGCATTCTGATTGTCCTGAGTGCGCTATAAGCCTCGTGGTGACAAGCCCAAAAAATGTCAATTTTTGGTCTTGTCACCACGGCCTCTCCTGTGTGCACGTGATGCATCATAGCTCAAATCCAAATGCACAGACACACTCCTGGACCTGGTAGCTACCTTCTGATAGCAAAAAGTTGCATTTTGATGTGGACCAAAATTTCCCCCTATTGCCAATGTATATACTTTGTATGTAGATTCATATATAAGTGTATTACGCCTTGTGGTGATCACCTAAGCAATTTGAGATTTCTTTGCTGGTCACCATGGTCTACCTAGTGTCCATGCCTAACTCACCAAAACAATTTCGTAAGCATTCTGATTGTCCTGAGTGCACTATAAGCCTCGTGGTGACAAGCCCAAAAAATGTCAATTTTTTGTCTTGTCACCACGGCCTCTCCTGTGTGCACGTGATGCATCATAGGTCAAATCCAAATGCACAGACACACTCCTGGACCTGGTAGCTACCTTCTGATAGCAAAAAGTTGCATTTTGATGTCGACCAAAATTTCCCCCTATTGCCAATGTATATACTTTGTATGTAGATTCATATATGCGTGTATTACGCCTTGTGGTGATCACCTAAGCAATTTGAGATTTCTTTGCTGGTCACCATGGTCTACCTAGTGTCCATGCCTAACTCACCAACACAATTTCGTAAGCATTCTGATTGTCCTGAGTGCGCTATAAGCCTCGTGGTGACAAGCCCAAAAAATGTCAATTTTTGGTCTTGTCACCACGGCCTCTCCTGTGTGCACGTAATGCATCATAGCTCAAATCCAAATGCACAGACACACTCCTGGACCTGGTAGCTACCTTCTGATAGCAAAAAGTTGCATTTTGATGTGGACCAAAATTTCCCCCTATCGCCAATGTATATACTTTGTATGTAGATTCATATATAAGTGTATTACGCCTTGGGTGATCACCTAAGCAATTTGAGATTTCTTTGCTGGTCACCATGGTCTACCTAGTGTCCATGCCTAACTCACCAACACAATTTCGTAAGCTTTCTGATTGTCCTGAGTGCGCTATAAGCCTCGTGGTGACAAGCCCAAAAAATGTCAATTTTTGGTCTTGTCACCACGGCCTCTCCTGTGTGCACGTAATGCATCATAGCTCAAATCCAAATGCACAGACACACTCCTGGACCTGGTAGCTACCTTCTGATAGCAAAAAGTTTCATTTTGATGTCGACCAAAATTTCCCCCTATTGCCAATGTATATACTTTGTATGTAGATTCATATATAAGTATATTACGCCTTGTAGTGATCACCTAAGCAATTTGAGATTTCTTTGCTGGTCACCATGGTCTACCTAGTGTCCATGCCTAACTCACCAAAACAATTTCGTAAGCATTCTGATTGTCCTGAGTGCACTATAAGCCTCGTGGTGACAAGCCCAAAAAATGTCAATTTTTTGTCTTGTCACCACGGCCTCTCCTGTGTGCACGTGATGCATCATAGGTCAAATCCAAATGCACAGACACACTCCTGGACCTGGTAGCTACCTTCTGATAGCAAAAAGTTGCATTTTGATGTCGACCAAAATTTCCCCCTATTGCCAATGTATATACTTTGTATGTAGATTCATATATAAGTGTATTACGCCTTGTGGTGATCACCTAAGCAATTTGAGATTTCTTTGCTGGTCACCATGGTCTACCTAGTGTCCATGCCTAACTCACCAACACAATTTCGTAAGCATTCTGATTGTCCTGAGTGCGCTATAAGCCTCGTGGTGACAAGCCCAAAAAATGTCAATTTTTGGTCTTGTCACCACGGCCTCTCCTGTGTGCACATAATGCATCATAGCTCAAATCCAAATGCACAGACACACTCCTGGACCTGGTAGCTACCTTCTGATAGCAAAAAGTTGCATTTTGATTTCGACCAAAATTTCCCCCTATTGCCAATGTATATACTTTGTATGTAGATTCATATATAAGTGTATTACGCCTTGGGTGATCACCTAAGCAATTTGAGATTTCTTTGCTGGTCACCATGGTCTACCTAGTGTCCATGCCTAACTCACCAACACAATTTCGTAAGCATTCTGATTGTCCTGAGTGCGCTATAAGCCTCGTGGTGACAAGCCCAAAAAATGTCAATTTTTTGTCTTGTCACCACGGCCTCTCCTGTTTACACGTGATGAATCATAGGTCAAATCCAAATGCACAGACACACTCCTGGACCTGGTAGCTACCTTCTGATAGCAAAAAGTTGCATTTTGATTTCGACCAAAATTTCCCCCTATTGCCAATGTATATACTTTGTATGTAGATTCATATATAAGTGTATTACGCCTTGGGTGATCACCTAAGCAATTTGAGATTTCTTTGCTGGTCACCATGGTCTACCTAGTGTCCATGCCTAACTCACCAACACAATTTCGTAAGCATTCTGATTGTCCTGAGTGCGCTATAAGCCTCGTGGTGACAAGCCCAAAAAATGTCAATTTTTGGTCTTGTCACCACGGCCTCTCCTGTGTGCACGTGATGCATCATAGGTCAAATCCAAATGCACAGACACACTCCTGGACCTGGTAGCTACCTTCTGATAGCAAAAAGTTGCATTTTGATGTCGACCAAAATTTCCCCCTATTGCCAATGTATATACTTTGTATGTAGATTCATATATAAGTGTATTACGCCTTGTGGTGATCACCTAAGCAATTTGAAATTTCTTTGCTGGTCACCATGGTCTACCTTGTGTCCATGCCTAACTCACCAACACAATTTCGTAAGCATTCTGATTGTCCTGAGTGCGCTATAAGCCTCGTGGTGACAAGCCCAAAAAATGTCAATTTTTGGTCTTGTCACCACGGCCTCTCCTGTTTACACGTGATGCATCATAGGTCAAATCCAAATGCACAGACACACTCCTGGACCTGGTAGCTACCTTCTGATAGCAAAAAGTTTCATTTTGATGTGGACCAAAATTTCCCCCTATAGCCAATGTATATACTTTGTATGTAGATTCATATATAAGTGTATTACGCCTTGGGTGATCACCTAAGCAATTTGAGATTTCTTTGCTGGTCACCATGGGATACCTAGTGTCCATGCCTAAATCACCAACACAATTTCGTAAGCATTCTGATTGTCCTGAGTGCGCTATAAGCCTCGTGGTGACAAGCCCAAAAAATGTCAATTTTTGGTCTTGTCACCACGGCCTCTCCTGTTTACACGTGATGCATCATAGCTCAAATCCAAATGCACAGACACACTCCTGGACCTGGTAGCTACCTTCTGATAGCAAAAAGTTGCATTTTGATGTGGACCAAAATTTCCCCCTATTGCCAATATATATACTTTGTATGTAGATTCATATATAAGTGTATTACGCCTTGGGTGATCACCTAAGCAATTTGAGATTTCTTTGCTGGTCACCATGGTCTACCTAGTGTCCATGCCTAACTCACCAACACAATTTCGTAAGCATTCTGATTGTCCTGAGTGCGCTATAAGCCTCGTGGTGACAAGCCCAAAAAATGTCAATTTTTGGTCTTGTCACCACGGCCTCTCCTGTGTGCACGTGATGCATCATAGCTCAAATCCAAATGCACAGACACACTCCTGGACCTGGTAGCTACCTTCTGATAGCAAAAAGTTGCATTTTGATGTGGACCAAAATTTCCCCCTATTGCCAATGTATATACTTTGTATGTAGATTCATATATAAGTGTATTACGCCTTGGGTGATCACCTAAGCAATTTGAAATTTCTTTGCTGGTCACCAAGGGCTACCTAGTGTCCATGCCTAAATCACCAACACAATTTCGTAAGCATTCTGATTGTCCTGAGTGCGCTATAAGCCTCGTGGTGACAAGCCCAAAAAATGTCAATTTTTGGTCTTGTCACCACGGCCTCTCCTGTTTACACGTGATGCATCATAGGTCAAATCCAAATGCACAGACACACTCCTGGACCTGGTAGCTACCTTCTGATAGCAAAAAGTTTCATTTTGATGTGGACCAAAATTTCCCCCTATTGCCAATGTATATACTTTGTATGTAGATTCATATATAAGTGTATTACGCCTTGTGGTGATCACCTAAGCAATTTGAGATTTCTTTGCTGGTTACCATGGGATACCTAGTGTCCATGCCTAAATCACCAACACAATTTCGTAAGCATTCTGATTGTCCTGAGTGCGCTATAAGCCTCGTGGTGACAAGCCCAAAAAATGTCAATTTTTGGTCTTGTCACCACGGCCTCTCCTGTGTACACGTGATGCATCATAGGTCAAATCCAAATGCACAGACACACTCCTGGACCTGGTAGCTACCTTCTGATAGCAAAAAGTTGCATTTTGATTTCGACCAAAATTTCCCCCTATTGCCAATGTATATACTTTGTATGTAGATTCATATATAAGTGTATTACGCCTTGGGTGATCACCTAAGCAATTTGAGATTTCTTTGCTGGTCACCATGGACTACCTAGTGTCCATGCCTAACTCACCAACACAATTTCGTAAGCATTCTGATTGTCCTGAGTGCGCTATAAGCCTCGTGGTGACAAGCCCAAAAAATGTCAATTTTTGGTCTTGTCACCACGGCCTCTCCTGTGTGCACGTGATGCATCATAGCTCAAATCCAAATGCACAGACACACTCCTGGACCTGGTAGCTACCTTCTGATAGCAAAAAGTTGCATTTTGATGTCGACCAAAATTTCCCCCTATTGCCAATGTATATACTTTGTATGTAGATTCATATATAAGTGTATTACGCCTTGTGGTGATCACCTAAGCAATTTGAGATTTCTTTGCTGGTCACCAAGGGCTACCTAGTGTCCATGCCTAACTCACCAACACAATTTCGTAAGCATTCTGATTGTCCTGAGTGCGCTATAAGCCTCGTGGTGACAAGCCCAAAAATGTCAATTTTTGGTCTTGTCACCACGGCCTCTCCTGTGTACACGTGATGCATCATAGGTCAAATCCAAATGCACAGACACACTCCTGGACCTGGTAGCTACCTTCTGATAGCAAAAAGTTGCATTTTGATGTCGACCAAAATTTCCCCCTATTGCCAATGTATATACTTTGTATGTAGATTCATATATAAGTGTATTACGCCTTGTGGTGATCACCTATGCAATTTGAGATTTCTTTGCTGGTCACCAAGGGCTACCTAGTGTCCATGCCTAACTCACCAACACAATTTCGTAAGCATTCTGATTGTCCTGAGTGCGCTATAAGCCTCGTGGTGACAAGCCCAAAAAATGTCAATTTTTGGTCTTGTCACCACGGCCTCTCCTGTGTACACGTGATGCATCATAGCTCAAATCCAAATGCACAGACACACTCCTGGACCTGGTAGCTACCTTCTGATAGCAAAAAGTTGCATTTTGATGTCGACCAAAATTTCCCCCTATTGCCAATATATATACTTTGTATGTAGATTCATATATAAGTGTATTACGCCTTGTGGTGATCACCTAAGCAATTTGAGATTTCTTTGCTGGTCACCATGGTCTACCTAGTGTCCATGCCTAACTCACCAACACAATTTCGTAAGCATTCTGATTGTCCTGAGTGCGCTATAAGCCTCGTGGTGACAAGCCCAAAAAATGTCAATTTTTGGTCTTGTCACCACGGCCTCTCCTGTGTGCACGTGATGCATCATAGCTCAAATCCAAATGCACAGACACACTCCTGGACCTGGTAGCTACCTTCTGATAGCAAAACGTTGCATTTTAATGTCGACCAAAATTTCCCCCTATTGCCAATGTATATACTTTGTATGTAGATTCATATATAAGTGTATTACGCCTTGTGGTGATCACCTAAGCAATTTGAGATTTCTTTGCTGGTCACCAAGGGCTACCTAGTGTCCATGCCTAACTCACCAACACAATTTCGTAAGCATTCTGATTGTCCTGAGTGCGCTATAAGCCTCGTGGTGACAAGCCCAAAAAATGTCAATTTTTGGTCTTGTCACCACGGCCTCTCCTGTGTGCACGTGATGCATCATAGGTCAAATCCAAATGCACAGACACACTCCTGGACCTGGTAGCTACCTTCTGATAGTAAAAAGTTGCATTTTGATGTCGACCAAAATTTCCCCCTATTGCCAATGTATATACTTTGTATGTAGATTCATATATAAGTGTATTACGCCTTGTGGTGATCACCTAAGCAATTTGAGATTTCTTTGCTGGTCACCATGGTCTACCTAGTGTCCATGCCTAACTCACCAACACAATTTCGTAAGCATTCTGATTGTCCTGAGTGCGCTATAAGCCTCGTGGTGACAAGCCCAAAAAATGTCAATTTTTGGTCTTGTCACCACGGCCTCTCCTGTTTACACGTGATGCATCATAGGTCAAATCCAAATGCACAGACACACTCCTGGACCTGGTAGCTACCTTCTGATAGCAAAAAGTTTCATTTTGATGTGGACCAAAATTTCCCCCTATTGCCAATGTATATACTTTGTATGTAGATTCATATATAAGTGTATTACGCCTTGTAGTGATCACCTAAGCAATTTGAGATTTCTTTGCTGGTCACCAAGGGCTACCTAGTGTCCATGCCTAACTCACCAACACAATTTCGTAAGCATTCTGATTGTCCTGAGTGCGCTATAAGCCTCGTGGTGACAAGCCCAAAAAATGTCAATTTTTTGTCTTGTCACCACGGCCTCTCCTGTTTACACTTGATGCATCATAGGTCAAATCCAAATGCACAGACACACTCCTGGACCTGGTAGCTACCTTCTGATAGCAAAAAGTTGCATTTTGATGTCGACCAAAATTTCCCCCTATTGCCAATGTATATACTTTGTATGTAGATTCATATATAAGTTTATTACGCCTTGTGGTGATCACCTAAGCAATTTGAGATTTCTTTGCTGGTCACCAAGGGCTACCTAGTGTCCATGCCTAACTCACCAACACAATTTCGTAAGCATTCTGATTGTCCTGAGTGCGCTATAAGCCTCGTGGTGACAAGCCCAAAAAATGTCAATTTTTGGTCTTGTCACCACGGCCTCTCCTGTGTGCACGTGATGCATCATAGCTCAAATCCAAATGCACAGACACACTCCTGGACCTGGTAGCTACCTTCTGATAGCAAAAAGTTGCATTTTGATTTCGACCAAAATTTCCCCCTATTGCCAATGTATATACTTTGTATGTAGATTCATATATGCGTGTATTACGCCTTGTGGTGATCACCTAAGCAATTTGAGATTTCTTTGCTGGTCACCAAGGGCTACCTAGTGTCCATGCCTAACTCACCAACACAATTTCGTAAGCATTCTGATTGTCCTGAGTGCGCTATAAGCCTCGTGGTGACAAGCCCAAAAAATGTCAATTTTTGGTCTTGTCACCACGGCCTCTCCTGTGTACACGTGATGCATCATAGCTCAAATCCAAATGCACAGACACACTCCTGGACCTGGTAGCTACCTTCTGATAGCAAAAAGTTGCATTTTGATGTCGACCAAAATTTCCCCCTATTGCCAATATATATACTTTGTATGTAGATTCATATATAAGTGTATTACGCCTTGTGGTGATCACCTAAGCAATTTGAGATTTCTTTGCTGGTCACCATGGTCTACCTAGTGTCCATGCCTAACTCACCAACACAATTTCGTAAGCATTCTGATTGTCCTGAGTGCGCTATAAGCCTCGTGGTGACAAGCCCAAAAAATGTCAATTTTTGGTCTTGTCACCACGGCCTCTCCTGTGTGCACGTGATGCATCATAGGTCAAATCCAAATGCACAGACACACTCCTGGACCTGGTAGCTACCTTCTGATAGCAAAAAGTTGCATTTTGATGTCGACCAAAATTTCCCCCTATTGCCAATGTATATACTTTGTATGTAGATTCATATATAAGTGTATTACGCCTTGTGGTATCACCTAAGCAATTTGAGATTTCTTTGCTGGTCACCATGGTCTACCTAGTGTCCATGCCTAACTCACCAACACAATTTCGTAAGCATTCTGATTGTCCTGAGTGCGCTATAAGCCTCGTGGTGACAAGCCCAAAAAATGTCAATTTTTGGTCTTGTCACCACGGCCTCTCCTGTGTACACGTGATGCATCATAGCTCAAATCCAAATGCACAGACACACTCCTGGACCTTGTAGCTACCTTCTGATAGCAAAAGGTTGCATTTTGATGTCGACCAAAATTTCCCCCTATTGCCAATGTATATACTTTGTATGTAGATTCATATATAAGTGTATTACGCCTTGTGGTGATCACCTAAGCAATTTGAGATTTCTTTGCTGGTCACCAAGGGCTACCTAGTGTCCATGCCTAACTCACCAACACAATTTCGTAAGCATTCTGATTGTTCTGAGTGCGCTATAAGCCTCGTGGTGACAAGCCCAAAAAATGTCAATTTTTTGTCTTGTCACCACGGCCTCTCCTGTTTACACGTGATGCATCATAGGTCAAATCCAAATGCACAGACACACTCCTGGACCTGGTAGCTACCTTCTGATAGCAAAAAGTTGCATTTTGATTTCGACCAAAATTTCCCCCTATTGCCAATGTATATACTTTGTATGTAGATTCATATATAAGTGTATTACGCCTTGTGGTGATCACCTAAGCAATTTGAGATTTCTTTGCTGGTCACCAAGGGCTACCTAGTGTCCATGCCTAACTCACCAACACAATTTCGTAAGCATTCTGATTGTCCTGAGTGCGCTATAAGCCTCGTGGTGACAAGCCCAAAAAATGTCAATTTTTGGTCTTGTCACCACGGCCTCTCCTGTGTACACGTGATGCATCATAGCTCAAATCCAAATGCACAGACACACTTCTGGACCTGGTAGCTACCTTCTGATAGCAAAAAGTTGCATTTTAATGTCGACCAAAATTTCCCCCTATTGCCAATGTATATACTTTGTATGTAGATTCATATATAAGTGTATTACGCCTTGGGTGATCACCTAAGCAATTTGAGATTTCTTTGCTGGTCACCATGGACTACCTAGTGTCCATGCCTAACTCACCAACACAATTTCGTAAGCATTCTGATTGTCCTGAGTGCGCTATAAGCCTCGTGGTGACAAGCCCAAAAAATGTCAATTTTTGGTCTTGTCACCACGGCCTCTCCTGTGTGCACGTGATGCATCATAGCTCAAATGTAAATGCACAGACACACTCCTGGACCTGGTAGCTACCTTCTGATAGCAAAACGATGCATTTTAATGTCGACCAAAATTTCCCCCTATTGCCAATGTATATACTTTGTATGTAGATTCATATATAAGTGTATTACGCCTTGTGGTGATCACCTAAGCAATTTGAGATTTCTTTGCTGGTCACCATGGGCTACCTAGTGTCCATGCCTAACTCACCAACACAATTTCGTAAGCATTCTGATTGTCCTGAGTGCGCTATAAGCCTCGTGGTGACAAGCCCAAAAAATGTCAATTTTTGGTCTTGTCACCACGGCCTCTCCTGTGTGCACGTGATGCATCATAGGTCAAATCCAAATGCACAGACACACTCCTGGACCTGGTAGCTACCTTCTGATAGCAAAAAGTTTCATTTTGATTTCGACCAAAATTTCCCCCTATTGCCAATGTATATACTTTGTATGTAGATTCATATATAAGTGTATTACGCCTTGTGGTATCACCTAAGCAATTTGAGATTTCTTTGCTGGTCACCATGGGCTACCTAGTGTCCATGCCTAACTCACCAACACAATTTCGTAAGCATTCTGATTGTCCTGAGTGCGCTATAAGCCTCGTGGTGACAAGCCCAAAAAATGTCAATTTTTGGTCTTGTCACCACGGCCTCTCCTGTGTACACGTGATGCATCATAGCTCAAATCCAAATGCACAGACACACTCCTGGACCTTGTAGCTACCTTCTGATAGCAAAAGGTTGCATTTTGATGTCGACCAAAATTTCCCCCTATTGCCAATGTATATACTTTGTATGTAGATTCATATATAAGTGTATTACGCCTTGTAGTGATCACCTAAGCAATTTGAAATTTCTTTGCTGGTCACCAAGGGCTACCTAGTGTCCATGCCTAACTCACCAACACAATTTCGTAAGCATTCTGATTGTTCTGAGTGCGCTATAAGCCTCGTGGTGACAAGCCCAAAAAATGTCAATTTTTTGTCTTGTCACCACGGCCTCTCCTGTTTACACGTGATGCATCATAGCTCAAATCCAAATGCACAGACACACTCCTGGACCTGGTAGCTACCTTCTGATAGCAAAAAGTTGCATTTTGATGTCGACCAAAATTTCCCCCTATTGCCAATGTATATACTTTGTATGTAGATTCATATATAAGTGTATTACGCCTTGTGGTGATCACCTAAGCAATTTGAGATTTCTTTGCTGGTCACCAAGGGCTACCTAGTGTCCATGCCTAACTCACCAACACAATTTCATAAGCATTCTGATTGTCCTGAGTGCGCTATAAGCCTCGTGGTGACAAGCCCAAAAAATGTCAATTTTTGGTCTTGTCACCACGGCCTCTCCTGTGTACACGTGATGCATCATAGCTCAAATCCAAATGCACAGACACACTTCTGGACCTGGTAGCTACCTTCTGATAGCAAAAAGTTTCATTTTGATGTCGACCAAAATTTCCCCCTATTGCCAATGTATATACTTTGTATGTAGATTCATATATAAGTGTATTACGCCTTGGGTGATCACCTAAGCAATTTGAGATTTCTTTGCTGGTCACCAAGGGCTACCTAGTGTCCATGCCTAACTCACCAACACAATTTCGTAAGCATTCTGATTGTCCTGAGTGCGCTATAAGCCTCGTGGTGACAAGCCCAAAAAATGTCAATTTTTGGTCTTGTCACCACGGCCTCTCCTGTGTGCACGTGATGCATCATAGCTCAAATGTAAATGCACAGACACACTCCTGGACCTGGTAGCTACCTTCTGATAGCAAAACGATGCATTTTAATGTCGACCAAAATTTCCCCCTATTGCCAATGTATATACTTTGTATGTAGATTCATATATAAGTGTATTACGCCTTGTGGTGATCACCTAAGCAATTTGAGATTTCTTTGCTGGTCACCATGGGCTACCTAGTGTCCATGCCTAATTCACCAACACAATTTCGTAAGCATTCTGATTGTCCTGAGTGCGCTATAAGCCTCGTGGTGACAAGCCCAAAAAATGTCAATTTTTTGTCTTGTCACCACGGCCTCTCCTGTTTACACGTGATGCATCATAGCTCAAATCCAAATGCACAGACACACTCCTGGACCTGGTAGCTACCTTCTGATAGCAAAAACATGCATTTTGATGTCGACCAAAATTTCCCCCTATTGCCAATGTATATACTTTGTATGTAGATTCATATATAAGTGTATTACGCCTTGGGTGATCACCTAAGCAATTTGAGATTTCTTTGCTGGTCACCAAGGGCTACCTAGTGTCCATGCCTAACTCACCAACACAATTTCGTAAGCATTCTGATTGTCCTGAGTGCGCTATAAGCCTCGTGGTGACAAGCCCAAAAAATGTCAATTTTTGGTCTTGTCACCACGGCCTCTCCTGTGTGCACGTGATGCATCATAGCTCAAATCCAAATGCACAGACACACTCCTGGACCTGGTAGCTACCTTCTGATAGCAAAAACATGCATTTTGATGTGGACCAAAATTTCCCCCTATTGCCAATGTATATACTTTGAATATAGATTCATATATAAGTGTATTACGCCTTGGGTGATCACCTATGCAATTTGAGATTTCTTTGCTGGTCACCAAGGGCTACCTAGTGTCCATGCCTAACTCACCAACACAATTTCGTAAGCATTCTGATTGTCCTGAGTGCGCAATAAGCCTCGTGGTGACAAGCCCAAAAAATGTCAATTTTTGGTCTTGTCACCACGGCCTCTCCTGTGTGCACGTGATGCATCATAGCTCAAATCCAAATGCACAGACACACTCCTGGACCTGGTAGCTACCTTTTGATAGCAAAAAGTTGCATTTTGATGTCGACCAAAATTTCCCCCTATTGCCAATGTATATACTTTGAATGTAAATTCATATATAAGTATATTACGCCTTGGGTGATCACCTAAGCAATTTGAGATTTCTTTGCTGGTCGCCAAGGGCTACCTAGTGTCCATGCCTAACTCACCAACACAATTTCGTAAGCATTCTGATTGTCCTGAGTGCGCTATAAGCCTCGTGGTGACAAGCCAAAAAATGTCAATTTTTGGTCTTGTCACCACGGCCTCTCCTGTGTACACGTAATGCATGATAGCTCAAATCCAAATGCACAGACACACTCCTGGACCTGGTAGCTACCTTCTGATAGCAAAAAGTTTCATTTTGATGTGGACCAAAATTTCCCCCTATTGCCAATGTATATACTTTGAATGTAAATTCATATATAAGTGTATTACGCCTTGGGTGATCACCTAAGCAATTTGAGACTTCTTTGCTGGTCACCAAGGGCTACCTAGTGTCCATGTCTAACTCACCAACACAATTTCGTAAGCATTCTCATTGTCCTGAGTGCGCTATAAGCCTCGTGGTGACAAGCCCAAAAAATGTCAATTTTTGGTCTTGTCACCACGGCCTCTCCTGTGTGCACGTAATGCATCATAGCTCAAATCCAAATGCACAGACACACTCCTGGACCTTGTAGCTACCTTCTGATAGCAAAAAGTTGCATTTTAATGTCGACCAAAATTTCCCCCTATTGCCAATGTATATACTTTGTATGTAGATTCATATATAAGTGTATTACGCCTTGGGTGATCACCTAAGCAATTTGAGATTTCTTTGCTGGTCACCATGGGCTACCTAGTGTCCATGCCTAACTCACCAACACAATTTCGTAAGCATTCTGATTGTCCTGAGTGCGCTATAAGCCTCGTGGTGACAAGCCCAAAAAATGTCAATTTTTTGTCTTGTCACCACGGCCTCTCCTGTGTGCACGTGATGCATCATAGGTCAAATCCAAATGCACAGACACACTCCTGGACCTGGTAGCTACCTTCTGATAGCAAAACGATGCATTTTAATGTCGACCAAAATTTCCCCCTATTGCCAATGTATATACTTTGTATGTAGATTCATATATAAGTGTATTACGCCTTGTGGTGATCACCTAAGCAATTTGAGATTTCTTTGCTGGTCACCATGGGATACCTAGTGTCCATGCCTAATTCACCAACACAATTTCGTAAGCATTCTGATTGTCCTGAGTGCGCTATAAGCCTCGTGGTGACAAGCCCAAAAAATGTCAATTTTTGGTCTTGTCACCACGGCCTCTCCTGTTTACACGTAATGCATCATAGCTCAAATCCAAATGCACAGACACACTCCTGGACCTGGTAGCTACCTTCTGATAGCAAAAACATGCATTTTGATGTCGACCAAAATTTCCCCCTATTGCCAATGTATATACTTTGTATGTAGATTCATATATAAGTGTATTACGCCTTGGGTGATCACCTAAGCAATTTGAGATTTCTTTGCTGGTCACCAAGGGCTACCTAGTGTCCATGCCTAACTCACCAACACAATTTCGTAAGCATTCTGATTGTCCTGAGTGCGCTATAAGCCTCGTGGTGACAAGCCCAAAAAATGTCAATTTTTTGTCTTGTCACCACGGCCTCTCCTGTGTGCACGTGATGCATCATAGCTCAAATCCAAATGCACAGACACACTCCTGGACCTGGTAGCTACCTTCTGATAGCAAAAACATGCATTTTGATGTGGACCAAAATTTCCCCCTATTGCCAATGTATATACTTTGAATATAGATTCATATATAAGTGTATTACGCCTTGGGTGATCACCTATGCAATTTGAGATTTCTTTGCTGGTCACCAAGGGCTACCTAGTGTCCATGCCTAACTCACCAACACAATTTCGTAAGCATTCTGATTGTCCTGAGTGCGCAATAAGCCTCGTGGTGACAAGCCCAAAAAATGTCAATTTTTGGTCTTGTCACCACGGCCTCTCCTGTGTGCACGTGATGCATCATAGCTCAAATCCAAATGCACAGACACACTCCTGGACCTGGTAGCTACCTTTTGATAGCAAAAAGTTGCATTTTGATGTCGACCAAAATTTCCCCCTATTGCCAATGTATATACTTTGAATGTAAATTCATATATAAGTATATTACGCCTTGGGTGATCACCTAAGCAATTTGAGATTTCTTTGCTGGTCGCCAAGGGCTACCTAGTGTCCATGCCTAACTCACCAACACAATTTCGTAAGCATTCTGATTGTCCTGAGTGCGCTATAAGCCTCGTGGTGACAAGCCAAAAAATGTCAATTTTTGGTCTTGTCACCACGGCCTCTCCTGTGTACACGTAATGCATGATAGCTCAAATCCAAATGCACAGACACACTCCTGGACCTGGTAGCTACCTTCTGATAGCAAAAAGTTTCATTTTGATGTGGACCAAAATTTCCCCCTATTGCCAATGTATATACTTTGAATGTAAATTCATATATAAGTGTATTACGCCTTGGGTGATCACCTAAGCAATTTGAGATTTCTTTGCTGGTCACCAAGGGCTACCTAGTGTCCATGCCTAACTCACCAACACAATTTCGTAAGCATTCTGATTGTCCTGAGTGCGCTATAAGCCTCGTGGTGACAAGCCCAAAAAATGTCAATTTTTGGTCTTGTCACCACGGCCTCTCCTGTGTGCACGTAATGCATCATAGCTCAAATCCAAATGCACAGACACACTCCTGGACCTGGTAGCTACCTTCTGATAGCAAAAAGTTGCATTTTAATGTCGACCAAAATTTCCCCCTATTGCCAATGTATATACTTTGTATGTAGATTCATATATAAGTGTATTACGCCTTGGGTGATCACCTAAGCAATTTGAGATTTCTTTGCTGGTCACCATGGGCTACCTAGTGTCCATGCCTAACTCACCAACACAATTTCGTAAGCATTCTGATTGTCCTGAGTGCGCTATAAGCTTCGTGGTGACAAGCCCAAAAAATGTCAATTTTTGGTCTTGTCACCACGGCCTCTCCTGTGTACACGTAATGCATCATAGGTCAAATCCAAATGCACAGACACACTCCTGGACCTGGTAGCTACCTTCTGATAGCAAAAAGTTGCATTTTGATGTCGACCAAAATTTCCCCCTATTGCCAATGTATATACTTTGAATGTAGATTCATATATAAGTGTATTACGCCTTGGGTGATCACCTAAGCAATTTGAGATTTCTTTGCTGGTCACCAAGGGCTACCTAGTGTCCATGCCTAACTCACCAACACAATTTCGTAAGCATTCTGATTGTCCTGAGTGCGCTATAAGCCTCGTGGTGACAAGCCCAAAAAATGTCAATTTTTGGTCTTGTCACCACGGCCTCTCCTGTGTACACGTAATGAAGCATAGCTCAAATCCAAATGCACAGACACACTCCTGGACCTGGTAGCTACCTTTTGATAGCAAAAAGTTGCATTTTGATGTCGACCAAAATTTCCCCCTATTGCCAATGTATATACTTTGAATGTAAATTCATATATAAGTATATTACGCCTTGGGTGATCACCTAAGCAATTTGAGATTTCTTTGCTGGTCGCCAGGGCTACCTAGTGTCCATGCCTAACTCACCAACACAATTTCGTAAGCATTCTGATTGTCCTGAGTGCGCTATAAGCCTCGTGGTGACAAGCCAAAAAATGTCAATTTTTGGTCTTGTCACCACGGCCTCTCCTGTGTACACGTAATGCATCATAGCTCAAATCCAAATGCACAGACACACTCCTGGACCTGGTAGCTACCTTCTGATAGCAAAAAGTTGCATTTTGATGTCGACCAAAATTTCCCCCTATTGCCAATGTATATACTTTGTATGTAGATTCATATATAAGTGTATTACGCCTTGGGTGATCACCTAAGCAATTTGAGATTTCTTTGCTGGTCACCAAGGGCTACCTAGTGTCCATGCCTAACTCACCAACACAATTTCGTAAGCATTCTGATTGTCCTGAGTGCGCTATAAGCCTCGTGGTGACAAGCCCAAAAAATGTCAATTTTTGGTCTTGTCACCACGGCCTCTCCTGTGTACACGTAATGCATCATAGCTTAAATCCAAATGCACAGACACACTCCTGGACCTGGTAGCTACGTTCTGATAGCAAAAAGTTGCATTTTGATGTCGACCAAAATTTCACCCTATTGCCAATGTATATACTTTGTATGTAGATTCATATATAAGTGTATTACGCCTTGGGTGATCACCTAAGCAATTTGAGATTTCTTTGCTGGTCACCAAGGGCTACCTAGTGTCCATGCCTAACTCACCAACACAATTTCGTAAGCATTCTGATTGTCCTGAGTGCGCTATAAGCCTCGTGGTGACAAGCCCAAAAAATGTCATTTTTTGGGTCTTGTCACCACGGCCTCTCCTGTGTACACGTAATGCATCATAGCTCAAATCCAAATGCACAGACACACTCCTGGACCTGGTAGCTACCTTCTTATAGCAAAAACATGCATTTTGATGTGGACCAAAATTTCCCCCTATTGCCAATGTATATACTTTGTATGTAGATTCATATATAAGTGTATTACGCCTTGGGTGATCACCTAAGCAATTTGAGATTTCTTTGCTGGTCACCAAGGGCTACCTAGTGTCCATGCCTAACTCACCAACACAATTTCGTAAGCATTCTGATTGTCCTGAGTGCGCTATAAGCCTCGTGGTGACAAGCCCAAAAAATGTCAATTTTTGGTCTTGTCACCACGGCCTCTCCTGTGTGCACGTGATGCATCATAGCTCAAATCCAAATGCACAGACACACTCCTGGACCTGGTAGCTACCTTCTGATAGCAAAAAGTTGCATTTTGATGTCGACCAAAATTTCCCCCTATTGCCAATGTATATACTTTGTATGTAGATTCATATATAAGTGTATTACGCCTTGGGTGATCACCTAAGCAATTTGAGATTTCTTTGCTGGTCACCAAGGGCTACCTAGTGTCCATGCCTAACTCACCAACACAATTTCGTAAGCATTCTGATTGTCCTGAGTGCGCTATAAGCCTCGTGGTGACAAGCCCAAAAAATGTCAATTTTTGGTCTTGTCACCACGGCCTCTCCTGTGTGCACGTGATGCATCATAGCTAAAATGTAAATGCACAGACACACTCCTGGACCTGGTATCTACCTTCTGATAGCAAAAACATGCATTTTGATGTCCACCAAAATTTCCCCCTATTGCCAATGTGTATACTTTGTATGTAGATTCATATATAAGTGTATTACGCCTTGGGTGATCACCTAAGCAATTTGAGATTTCTTTGCTGGTCACCAAGGGCTACCTAGTGTCCATGCCTAACTCACCAACACAATTTCGTAAGCATTCTGATTGTCCTGAGTGCGCTATAAGCCTCGTGGTGACAAGCCCAAAAAATGTCAATTTTTGGTCTTGTCACCACGGCCTCTCCTGTGTGCACGTGATGCATCATAGCTAAAATGTAAATGCACAGACACACTCCTGGACCTGGTAGCTACCTTCTGATAGCAAAAACATGCATTTTGATGTCCACCAAAATTTCCCCCTATTGCCAATGTATATACTTTGTATGTAGATTCATATATAAGTGTATTACGCCTTGGGTGATCACCTAAGCAATTTGAGATTTCTTTGCTGGTCACCATGGTCTACCTAGTGTCCATGCCTAACTCACCAACACAATTTCGTAAGCATTCTGATTGTCCTGAGTGCGCTATAAGCCTCGTGGTGACAAGCCCAAAAAATGTCATTTTTTGGTCTTGTCACCACGGCCTCTCCTGTGTACACGTAATGCAGCATAGCTCAAATCCAAATGCACAGACACACTCCTGGACCTGGTAGCTACCTTCTGCTAGCAAAAACATGCATTTTGATGTCCACCAAAATTTCCCCCTATTGCCAATGTATATACTTTGTATGTAGATTCATATATAAGTGTATTACGCCTTGGGTGATCACCTAAGCAATTTGAGATTTCTTTGCTGGTCACCATGGTCTACCTAGTGTCCATGCCTAACTCACCAACACAATTTCGTAAGCATTCTGATTGTCCTGAGTGCGCTATAAGCCTCGTGGTGACAAGCCCAAAAAATGTCAATTTTTTGAGTTGTCACCACGGCCTCTCCTGTGTACACGTAATGCATCATAGCTCAAATCCAAATGCACAGACACACTCCTGGACCTGGTAGCTACCTTCTGATAGCAAAAACATGCATTTTGATGTCGACCAAAATTTCCCCCTATTGCCAATGTATATACTTTGTATGTAGATTCATATATAAGTGTATTATGCCTTGGGTGATCACCTAAGCAATTTGAGATTTCTTTGCTGGTCACCATGGGCTACCTAGTGTCCATGCCTAACTCACCAACACAATTTCGTAAGCATTCTGATTGTCCTGAGTGCGCTATAAGCCTCGTGGTGACAAGCCCAAAAAATGTCAATTTTTGGTCTTGTCACCACGGCCTCTCCTGTGTGCACGTGATGCATCATAGCTCAAATGTAAATGCACAGACACACTCCTGGACCTGGTAGCTACCTTCTGATAGCAAAAAGTTGCATTTTGATGTGGACCAAAATTTCCCCCTATTGCCAATGTATATACTTTGAATGTAAATTCATATATAAGTGTATTACGCCTTGGGTGATCACCTAAGCAATTTGAGATTTCTTTGCTGGTCACCATGGGCTACCTAGTGTCCATGCCTAACTCACCAACACAATTTCGTAAGCTTTCTGATTGTCCTGAGTGCGCTATAAGCCTCGTGGTGACAAGCCCAAAAAATGTCAATTTTTGGTCTTGTCACCACGGCCTCTCCTGTGTACACGTAATGCATCATAGGTCAAATCCAAATGCACAGACACACTCCTGGACCTGGTAGCTACCTTCTGATAGCAAAAACATGCATTTTGATGTCGACCAAAATTTCCCCCTATTGCCAATGTATATACTTTGAATGTAAATTCATATATAAGTGTATTACGCCTTGGGTGATCACCTAAGCTGGTCGCCAAGGGCTACCTAGTGTCCATGTCTAACTCACCAACACAATTTCGTAAGCATTCTGATTGTCCTGAGTGCGCTATAAGCCTCGTGGTGACAAGCCAAAAAAATGTCATTTTTTGGGTCTTGTCACCACGGCCTCTCCTGTGTACACATAATGCATCATAGCTCAAATCCAAATGCACAGACACACTCCTGGACCTGGTAGCTACCTTCTGATAGCAAAAACATGCATTTTGATGTCGACCAAAATTTCCCCCTATTGCCAATGTATATACTTTGTATGTAGATTCATATATAAGTGTATTACGCCTTGGGTGATCACCTAAGCAATTTGAGATTTCTTTGCTGGTCACCAAGGGCTACCTAGTGTCCATGCCTAACTCACCAACACAATTTCGTAAGCATTCTGATTGTCCTGAGTGCGCTATAAGCCTCGTGGTGACAAGCCCAAAAAATGTCAATTTTTGGTCTTGTCACCACGGCCTCTCCTGTGTGCACGTGATGCATCATAGCTATAATGTAAATGCACAGACACACTCCTGGACCTAGTATCTACCTTCTGATAGCGAAAACATGCATTTTGATGTCCACCAAAATTTCCCCCTATTGCCAATGTATATACTTTGTATGTAGATTCATATATAAGTGTATTACGCCTTGGGTGATCACCTAAGCAATTTGAGATTTCTTTGCTGGTCACCAAGGGCTACCTAGTGTCCATGCCTAACTCACCAACACAATTTCGTAAGCATTCTGATTGTCCTGAGTGCGCTATAAGCCTCGTGGTGACAAGCCCAAAAAATGTCAATTTTTGGTCTTGTCACCACGGCCTCTCCTGTGTACACGTAATGCATCATAGCTCAAATCCAAATGCACAGACACACTCCTGGACCTGGTAGCTACCTTCTGATAGCAAAAAGTTGCATTTTGATGTCGACCTAAATTTCCCCCTATTGCCAATATATATACTTTGTATGTAAATTCATATATAAGTGTATTACGCCTTGGGTGATCACCTAAGCAATTTGAGATTTCTTTGCTGGTCACCATGGTCTACCTAGTGTCCATGCCTAACTCACCAACACAATTTCGTAAGCATTCTGATTGTCCTGAGTGCGCTATAAGCCTCGTGGTGACAAGCCCAAAAAATGTCATTTTTTGGTCTTGTCACCACGGCCTCTCCTGTGTACACGTAATGCAGCATAGCTCAAATCCAAATGCACAGACACACTCCTGGACCTGGTAGCTACCTTCTGATAGCAAAAACATGCATTTTGATGTCCACCAAAATTTCCCCCTATTGCCAATGTATATACTTTGTATGTAGATTCATATATAAGTGTATTACGCCTTGTGGTGATCACCTAAGCAATTTGAGATTTCTTTGCTGGTCACCATGGTCTACCTAGTGTCCATGCCTAACTCACCAACACAATTTCGTAAGCATTCTGATTGTCCTGAGTGCGCTATAAGCCTCGTGGTGACAAGCCCAAAAAATGTCAATTTTTTGAGTTGTCACCACGGCCTCTCCTGTTTACACGTAATGCATCATAGCTCAAATCCAAATGCACAGACACACTCCTGGACCTGGTAGCTACCTTCTGATAGCAAAAACATGCATTTTGATGTCGACCAAAATTTCCCCCTATTGCCAATGTATATACTTTGTATGTAGATTCATATATAAGTGTATTATGCCTTGGGTGATCACCTAAGCAATTTGAGATTTCTTTGCTGGTCACCATGGGCTACCTAGTGTCCATGCCTAACTCACCAACACAATTTCGTAAGCATTCTGATTGTCCTGAGTGCGCTATAAGCCTCGTGGTGACAAGCCCAAAAAATGTCAATTTTTGGTCTTGTCACCACGGCCTCTCCTGTGTGCACGTGATGCATCATAGCTCAAATGTAAATGCACAGACACACTCCTGGACCTGGTAGCTACCTTCTGATAGCAAAAAGTTGCATTTTGATGTGGACCAAAATTTCCCCCTATTGCCAATGTATATACTTTGAATGTAAATTCATATATAAGTGTATTACGCCTTGGGTGATCACCTAAGCAATTTGAGATTTCTTTGCTGGTCACCATGGTCTACCTAGTGTCCATGCCTAACTCACCAACACAATTTCGTAAGCTTTCTGATTGTCCTGAGTGCGCTATAAGCCTCGTGGTGACAAGCCCAAAAAATGTCAATTTTTGGTCTTGTCACCACGGCCTCTCCTGTGTACACGTAATGCATCATAGGTCAAATCCAAATGCACAGACACACTCCTGGACCTGGTAGCTACCTTCTGATAGCAAAAACATGCATTTTGATGTCGACCAAAATTTCCCCCTATTGCCAATGTATATACTTTGAATGTAAATTCATATATAAGTGTATTACGCCTTGGGTGATCACCTAAGCTGGTCGCCAAGGGCTACCTAGTGTCCATGTCTAACTCACCAACACAATTTCGTAAGCATTCTGATTGTCCTGAGTGCGCTATAAGCCTCGTGGTGACAAGCCCAAAAAATGTCAATTTTTGGTCTTGTCACCACGGCCTCTCCTGTGTACACGTAATGCATCATAGCTCAAATCCAAATGCACAGACACACTCCTGGACCTGGTAGCTACCTTCTGATAGCAAAAAGTTGCATTTTGATGTCGACCTAAATTTCCCCCTATTGCCAATATATATACTTTGTATGTAAATTCATATATAAGTGTATTACGCCTTGGGTGATCACCTAAGCAATTTGAGATTTCTTTGCTGGTCACCATGGTCTACCTAGTGTCCATGCCTAACTCACCAACACAATTTCGTAAGCATTCTGATTGTCCTGAGTGCGCTATAAGCCTCGTGGTGACAAGCCCAAAAAATGTCATTTTTTGGTCTTGTCACCACGGCCTCTCCTGTGTACACGTAATGCAGCATAGCTCAAATCCAAATGCACAGACACACTCCTGGACCTGGTAGCTACCTTCTGATAGCAAAAACATGCATTTTGATGTCCACCAAAATTTCCCCCTATTGCCAATGTATATACTTTGTATGTAGATTCATATATAAGTGTATTACGCCTTGTGGTGATCACCTAAGCAATTTGAGATTTCTTTGCTGGTCACCATGGTCTACCTAGTGTCCATGCCTAACTCACCAACACAATTTCGTAAGCATTCTGATTGTCCTGAGTGCGCTATAAGCCTCGTGGTGACAAGCCCAAAAAATGTCAATTTTTTGAGTTGTCACCACGGCCTCTCCTGTTTACACGTAATGCATCATAGCTCAAATCCAAATGCACAGACACACTCCTGGACCTGGTAGCTACCTTCTGATAGCAAAAACATGCATTTTGATGTCGACCAAAATTTCCCCCTATTGCCAATGTATATACTTTGTATGTAGATTCATATATAAGTGTATTATGCCTTGGGTGATCACCTAAGCAATTTGAGATTTCTTTGCTGGTCACCATGGGCTACCTAGTGTCCATGCCTAACTCACCAACACAATTTCGTAAGCATTCTGATTGTCCTGAGTGCGCTATAAGCCTCGTGGTGACAAGCCCAAAAAATGTCAATTTTTGGTCTTGTCACCACGGCCTCTCCTGTGTGCACGTGATGCATCATAGCTCAAATGTAAATGCACAGACACACTCCTGGACCTGGTAGCTACCTTCTGATAGCAAAAAGTTGCATTTTGATGTGGACCAAAATTTCCCCCTATTGCCAATGTATATACTTTGAATGTAAATTCATATATAAGTGTATTACGCCTTGGGTGATCACCTAAGCAATTTGAGATTTCTTTGCTGGTCACCATGGTCTACCTAGTGTCCATGCCTAACTCACCAACACAATTTCGTAAGCTTTCTGATTGTCCTGAGTGCGCTATAAGCCTCGTGGTGACAAGCCCAAAAAATGTCAATTTTTGGTCTTGTCACCACGGCCTCTCCTGTGTACACGTAATGCATCATAGGTCAAATCCAAATGCACAGACACACTCCTGGACCTGGTAGCTACCTTCTGATAGCAAAAACATGCATTTTGATGTCGACCAAAATTTCCCCCTATTGCCAATGTATATACTTTGAATGTAAATTCATATATAAGTGTATTACGCCTTGGGTGATCACCTAAGCAATTTGAGATTTCTTTGCTGGTCACCAAGGGCTACCTAGTGTCCATGCCTAACTCACCAACACAATTTCGTAAGCATTCTGATTGTCCTGAGTGCGCTATAAGCCTCGTGGTGACAAGCCCAAAAAATGTCAATTTTTGGTCTTGTCACCACGGCCTCTCCTGTGTGCACGTGATGCATCATAGCTATAATGTAAATGCACAGACACACTCCTGGACCTGGTATCTACCTTCTGATAGCAAAAACATGCATTTTGATGTCGACCTAAATTTCCCCCTATTGCCAATGTATATACTTTGTATGTAGATTCATATATAAGTGTATTACGCCTTGGGTGATCACCTAAGCAATTTGAGATTTCTTTGCTGGTCACCATGGTCTACCTAGTGTCCATGCCTAACTCACCAACACAATTTCGTAAGCATTCTGATTGTCCTGAGTGCGCTATAAGCCTCGTGGTGACAAGCCCAAAAAATGTCAATTTTTGGTCTTGTCACCACGGCCTCTCCTGTGTGCACGTGATGCATCATAGCTATAATGTAAATGCACAGACACACTCCTGGACCTAGTATCTACCTTCTGATAGCGAAAACATGCATTTTGATGTCCACCAAAATTTCCCCCTATTGCCAATGTATATACTTTGTATGTAGATTCATATATAAGTGTATTACGCCTTGGGTGATCACCTAAGCAATTTGAGATTTCTTTGCTGGTCGCCAGGGGCTACCTAGTGTCCATGTCTAACTCACCAACACAATTTCGTAAGCATTCTGATTGTCCTGAGTGCGCTATAAGCCTCGTGGTGACAAGCCCAAAAAATGTCATTTTTTGGTCTTGTCACCACGGCCTCTCCTGTGTACACGTAATGCAGCATAGCTCAAATCCAAATGCACAGACACACTCCTGGACCTGGTAGCTACCTTCTGCTAGCAAAAACATGCATTTTGATGTCCACCAAAATTTCCCCCTATTGCCAATGTATATACTTTGTATGTAGATTCATATATAAGTGTATTACGCCTTGGGTGATCACCTAAGCAATTTGAGATTTCTTTGCTGGTCACCAAGGGCTACCTAGTGTCCATGCCTAACTCACCAACACAATTTCGTAAGCATTCTGATTGTCCTGAGTGCGCTATAAGCCTCGTGGTGACAAGCCCAAAAAATGTCAATTTTTTGAGTTGTCACCACGGCCTCTCCTGTTTACACGTAATGCATCATAGCTCAAATCCAAATGCACAGACACACTCCTGGACCTGGTAGCTACCTTCTGATAGCAAAAACATGCATTTTGATGTCGACCTAAATTTCCCCCTATTGCCAATGTATATACTTTGTATGTAGATTCATATATAAGTGTATTACGCCTTGGGTGATCACCTAAGCAATTTGAGATTTCTTTGCTGGTCACCATGGGCTACCTAGTGTCCATGCCTAACTCACCAACACAATTTCGTAAGCATTCTGATTGTCCTGAGTGCGCTATAAGCCTCGTGGTGACAAGCCCAAAAAATGTCAATTTTTGGTCTTGTCACCACGGCCTCTCCTGTGTGCACGTGATGCATCATAGCTCAAATGTAAATGCACAGACACACTCCTGGACCTGGTAGCTACCTTCTGATAGCAAAAAGTTGCATTTTGATGTGGACCAAAATTTCCCCCTATTGCCAATGTATATACTTTGAATGTAAATTCATATATAAGTGTATTACGCCTTGGGTGATCACCTAAGCAATTTGAGATTTCTTTGCTGGTCACCAAGGGCTACCTAGTGTCCATGCCTAACTCACCAACACAATTTCGTAAGCATTCTGATTGTCCTGAGTGCGCTATAAGCCTCGTGGTGACAAGCCCAAAAAATGTCAATTTTTGGTCTTGTCACCACGGCCTCTCCTGTGTACACGTAATGCATCATAGCTCAAATCCAAATGCACAGACACACTCCTGGACCTGGTAGCTACCTTCTGATAGCAAAAACATGCATTTTGATGTCGACCAAAATTTCCCCCTATTGCCAATGTATATACTTTGAATGTAAATTTATATATAAGTGTATTACGCCTTGGGTGATCACCTAAGCTGGTCGCCAAGGGCTACCTAGTGTCCATGTCTAACTCACCAACACAATTTCGTAAGCATTCTGATTGTCCTGAGTGCGCTATAAGCCTCGTGGTGACAAGCCAAAAAAATGTCATTTTTTGGGTCTTGTCACCACAGTCTCTCCTGTGTACACATAATGCATCATAGCTCAAATCCAAATGCACAGACACACTCCTGGACCTGGTAGCTACCTTCTGATAGCAAAAACATGCATTTTGATGTCGACCAAAATTTCCCCCTATTGCCAATGTATATACTTTGAATGTAGATTCATATATAAGTGTATTACGCCTTGGGTGATCACCTAAGCAATTTGAGATTTCTTTGCTGGTCACCAAGGGCTACCTAGTGTCCATGCCTAACTCACCAACACAATTTCGTAAGCATTCTGATTGTCCTGAGTGCGCTATAAGCCTCGTGGTGACAAGCCCAAAAAATGTCAATTTTTGGTCTTGTCACCACGGCCTCTCCTGTGTGCACGTGATGCATCATAGCTATAATGTAAATGCACAGACACACTCCTGGACCTAGTATCTACCTTCTGATAGCAAAAACATGCATTTTGATGTGGACCAAAATTTCCCCCTATTGCCAATGTATATACTTTGTATGTAGATTCATATATAAGTGTATTACGCCTTGTGGTGATCACCTAAGCAATTTGAGATTTCTTTGCTGGTCACCAAGGGCTACCTAGTGTCCATGCCTAACTCACCAACACAATTTCGTAAGCATTCTGATTGTCCTGAGTGCGCTATAAGCCTCGTGGTGACAAGCCCAAAAAATGTCAATTTTTGGTCTTGTCACCACGGCCTCTCCTGTGTGCACGTGATGCATCATAGCTATAATGTAAATGCACAGACACACTCCTGGACCTAGTATCTACCTTCTGATAGCGAAAACATGCATTTTGATGTCCACCAAAATTTCCCCCTATTGCCAATGTATATACTTTGTATGTAGATTCATATATAAGTGTATTACGCCTTGGGTGATCACCTAAGCAATTTGAAATTTCTTTGCTGGTCACCAAGGGCTACCTAGTGTCCATGCCTAACTCACCAACACAATTTCGTAAGCATTCTGATTGTCCTGAGTGCGCTATAAGCCTCGTGGTGACAAGCCCAAAAAATGTCAATTTTTGGTCTTGTCACCACGGCCTCTCCTGTGTACACGTAATGCAGCATAGCTCAAATCCAAATGCACAGACACACTCCTGGACCTGGTAGCTACCTTCTGATAGCAAAAACATGCATTTTGATGTCGACCTAAATTTCCCCCTATTGCCAATATATATACTTTGTATGTACATTCATATATAAGTGTATTACGCCTTGTGGTGATCACCTAAGCAATTTGAAATTTCTTTGCTGGTCACCATGGGCTACCTAGTGTCCATGCCTAACTCACCAACACAATTTCGTAAGCATTCTGATTGTCCTGAGTGCGCTATAAGCCTCGTGGTGACAAGCCCAAAAAATGTCAATTTTTGGTCTTGTCACCACGGCCTCTCCTGTGTGCACGTGATGCATCATAGCTATAATGTAAATGCACAGACACACTCCTGGACCTAGTATCTACCTTCTTATAGCGAAAACATGCATTTTGATGTCCACCAAAATTTCCCCCTATTGCCAATGTATATACTTTGTATGTAGATTCATATAAAAGTGTATTACGCCTTGGGTGATCACCTAAGCAATTTGAGATTTCTTTGCTGGTCACCAAGGGCTACCTAGTGTCCATGCCTAACTCACCAACACAATTTCGTAAGCATTCTGATTGTCCTGAGTGCGCTATAAGCCTCGTGGTGACAAGCCCAAAAAATGTCAATTTTTGGGTCTTGTCACCACGGCCTCTCCTGTGTACACGTAATGCATCATAGGTCAAATCCAAATGCACAGACACACTCCTGGACCTGGTAGCTACCTTCTGATAGCAAAAAGTTGCATTTTGATTTCGACCAAAATTTCCCCCTATTGCCAATGTATATACTTTGTATGTAGATTCATATATAAGTGTATTACGCCTTGGGTGATCACCTAAGCAATTTGAGATTTCTTTGCTGGTCACCAAGGGCTACCTAGTGTCCATGCCTAACTCACCAACACAATTTCGTAAGCATTCTGATTGTCCTGAGTGCGCTATAAGCCTCGTGGTGACAAGCCCAAAAAATGTCAATTTTTGGTCTTGTCACCACGGCCTCTCCTGTGTGCACGTGATGCATCATAGCTCAAATCCAAATGCACAGACACACTCCTGGACCTGGTAGCTACCTTCTGATAGCAAAAAGTTGCATTTTGATGTCAATTCAAAATTCTCCTATTGCCCATATGCCATATTTTAAAATGTGAATAATTTTGTATGTAAATTCATATATAAGTGTAGTTAGGTGCAAATTTGTAGATTTATCGCAAGGTAGATTTAAATGCATGGGAAGTAATCAGTACATTGGCTTAGATGCTTGATCCTCACATGTTGCTAATGCTAAAGCTTCAATATCAACCCTTCAAACCAACCCTTTATACCAACCCCCATGTGTATACATAGCTAAAGGGTTGATATCGACCTCCTTGCACAGACCTGGCTAAAGGGTTGATATCAACCCTTCAGACTGACCCACATAAAATGCATCAAGATATTTGTAACCGGTCCAAAGCCTGCAGTTCTAGGTAAGATATGAGTGCTAAAGTTTTTGGAAAGATTGGATCATTGTTAGAGCCAAAAAATTCTTATCAGTTTTTCCTTAGTTCAGAAACCACAAGTAAAATCCAAAGAATTGTTTTAGATGTTTAACTGCTGGAAATCCTGCAAGGGGTATTGTGAATTGTGAATTGACAGCAGCTAGACTTAGCAGCATGAGAGGGTTAAGTATGACACCCCCTCAAACGGGCACACACCCCTTTATACTTTTCCCACTGCACATGGGGTCCAACCTGTCCATTCAATCCCCAGCACAGAAAATGTGCTAATTGACTGGCCCCCTGGGTAAGTACATGGTAGTATATAAGAAAGTGCTAATTGACTGGCCCCCTGGATCAAGTACAGAATAGTATATAAGACAGCAGCAGATCAGCCAGCAAATATAATAGCTGGATTTCAACAGTGATCATGGGGAAAGTTACAGCCAAAGGAACGTACAAGCTTCCAAGGAGAAAGTTTAAGCTTTTGAAATCAGTCAGAACTAAGCTTCCAAGGAGAAAGTTTAAGCTTTTGAAATCAGTCAGAACTACTATTAGAAGAAAATTTCTGAAGAGGAGCAAAAGAACCAGGATACGTTTAATGAAAAATTTACTTGAGGACACAGAGGTGAAGTATGAAACCAGTGACCCTAGTTACAAAGATGACAGTGAGGAACAAAGTAGCGATGGCTACAGAGATGACAGTGCAGAAGAAAGTAGAGATGGCTACAGAGATGACAGTGCAGAAGAAAGTAGAGATGGCTACAGAGATGACAGTGCAGAAGAAAGTAGAGATGGCTACAGAGATGACAGTGCAGAAGAAAGTAGAGATGGCTACAGAGATGACAGTGCAGAAGAAAGTAGAGATGGCTACAGAGATGACAGTGCAGAAGAAAGTAGAGATGGCTACAGAGATGACAGTGCAGAAGAAAGTAGCGATGGCTACAAAGATGACAGTGCAGAAGAAAGTAGCGATGGCTACAGAGATGACAGTGCAGATCGAAAAAAAAAACCTAAAAATAAAAATAATCAACTGGACCTTCATTCATACCCCAGTATAAAAGAGAAACTGAAAGAAATGAAAAGATTTTGTACACGTGAAGAAGAACTAAACAGACCAGGACAGCCGTTAAGCCCAGAAACATGGCGAAAAACCAAGATACACGTATTGGGTGAGTTATTGTTGTACCATAACCTGGAACTTGCGTGCAATCACGTGAAGAACTCCTTTTCATCCCTCTAGTGTACTTAGAACACATAAGAAAATGTGGGGGGCACGTAAGCCTACAAAGTTTAATGAACACGGAGGAACTGGAGTCATTTTTTCGATACAAGAAGGTTAGCATAGGAGTAGGTACATACATGTACGTACGTAACTTTGATTAGTGGGCTACATTGAGGACTCTGTTGTGTACATACAGATGGTTGGAAAAATCACAGAAGGCACACTTCAAACATACATCACGCATTTCAAGTATGCAATTCAATTCATTGCTGCCCGGGAAAAAGGACAAAGAGACCTGTGCTTAGATATTACAACCCTTCTGAGCCAAAAGGCAAGACGTCTTCGACACCAACAGATGCTACACACTAACAGTAATAACACCTGGCAACACCTGGACAGCAGGGAACGTTGGCTCCACTGGTGGGCAGGCACACACACACACACACACACACACACACACACACACACACACACACACAGTGAGAGAGATGATTTGTTTTGGTCTATCAGTCATGCCATATTTGTTTCCTTAGGCCTGAAATACTGTCAGTTGTTGGGCAATGTCGAGAAGAATACAATGGGGCAACAGGCCCTGTACGTCGTGCCAAAGCAAGCCAAGCCCTACTGGGACTTCTAATGTATACGGCCATAACGCCAGGGAGAGTAAAAGAATACGCAACCCTGAAACTGGAGGTGGTGAAGGTTCTCCCTCCCATTGGAGACCGTATCACTGACAACATCATACAAGTAAAAGAAAAGGGCGATGAAGCCAGGCTTTTACTAGGAGAGCACAAAACCGTAAAGCACTACGGTGTAGACTATGTGATACTAGAAAAAGGGAACATCCTACTAAATCACCTTGTTGCCCACATTAAGGAACACCGCGGGCAACTGTTACAAGGACGGGAGCACAGTTATTTATTTGCAGTGAGTCTAAACCGCATCCAAAAGTACATGTACATGCCCCCCTTAACACTACATCTCCCTTACAGAACAAAAAAGGAGACCCATTCACCACAACTACTTGGAGCCAGTATATAAAAGACATCTTCGTGAGATTTACTGGCAAGAAGATATTACCTACAATTTTAAGGTCCTCCTTTATAACCTTCAATGAGGGAAAAGATATCCCCCCCGACCTAAGGGTTGCTGTAGCCTCCAGCATGAGGCACAGTCGCAAAACAGTGAGTCTATCTATGATGGGTTAGGGTTAGGATGTGTTAAGGGGGGCATGTACGTGTACTTTCGGATGCGGTTTAGACTATCTATCTATGCATATTATGGTGGATGCATTGTGATTCATTTTATATATTTTATTCCATATAGGCCCTCAAAGACTACGACCGCAGAACCAGAGGTGATCGGAACCGAAAGGCACATAATTATGCAGAGGGGCTCCTCAGAGAGACACTCGGTGAAGATTTTAACTGAGTTTGAACATTTGTATAACATACGTATAACCCTGATTTTTTTTACTTATTATTGGTTAATTCATTGATGTTATGAAAATGAATTAATAAATGAATCACAATACCACCATAATATGTTGTTATTATCAAGGTACACACACACACACACACGCACACACACACACCTTATCTGAAGGCGTTCGGGTCGTGGAAGTCGGTTGATGGCCATTTTTCTTTATAGCAAACATGAACTATACTAAAATAAATAAATATATAATATACAGCATAAGTATAAGTATACATGAACAAAAGCAACAAGGGTAAAAACGTGCCATTACCTTCCCGGCTCGTCTTCCTAAAACGAATGGGGTCGGCCATGTTTTGAAAATCCCGCCATTAAGTACACGTGTTGCGTGACGTGCAGTTGTGTGCACGTGAGTTATTAAATGGCGTACGTACGTACATTACTACGATACTGGGGCTGCTAAATATAGTAACAGTCTAGGGCTACTAAATCTAGTAGCCCTAGCAGTCCAGGGTTACTAAATATAGTAGCCCTAGCAGTCTAGGGTTGGTAAATATAGTAATCCTAGCCGTTTTGGGCTAATTACACACGAGCATACAGTACAGCATACAATGATGCTTGTACAGTGTACACCAATATGTACAGGAAGTACTACATGTAGTATGTACACCTGTATGTACATATTATGGGTTAGGGTTGGCGTTAGGTGCACGTCAATGCATAGAACATACATACGTACGTACATATGTACATTCATACAGACAGATGTCAGTCCATCCTATGAACATTGATGTACGTAC
>CAXHUO010000009.1:47500-67500 GCA_964020155.1 Chondrilla cf. caribensis
GAGCTGGAGAGGACGGCCCCATACCTCAAGTATGGGCGATTTCAGATCTAAGGAAATAGGTCGTCTGCAGAGACCAAACTGACATGTACCATTTTCTATGACACCCAGGAGGGACATCCGGGGCCATAGAGTGCTCTAACTTGCGGCACGGGGTCGATTGCTTACCCTCCCCATACTCGGGAATAGGCGCCGCCATGTTTGGTTGGGCTATGTATTGCACTGTGGCCAGACATGCCTGGTAACCACGGTGAGGGGTAAGACCTGCCATTAGCAACGTCATCCCAAGATGGCTGCTGGGGGTGTAACCACTAGCAAGCAGCTTGCTAGGTCCCAGACCTCCCATACATTGGGTATGGGAGGTCTGGCCCAAAACGACACATTTGGGAGAGCTACTGCACCAAGCAAAGGACGTCACAGCATTCGAAATGCACAAGACCGACTGAGATGCACCATACAAAATTGCACATGTCACTTTGGATTCTGCAGGCCCTCTACTTCTGCCAGTTTGGGTGGCCCCCATACATGAGGTTGGGAGGAGAGCTGGAGAGGACGGCCCCATACCTCAAGTATGGGCGATTTCAGATCTAAGGAAATAGGTCGTCTGCAGAGACCAAACTGACATGTACCATTTTCTATGACACCCAGGAGGGACATCCGGGGCCATAGAGTGCTCTAACTTGCGGCACGGGGTCGATTGCTTACCCTCCCCATACTCGGGAATAGGCGCCGCCATGTTTGGTTGGGCTATGTATTGCACTGTACTAGCAGAGTGGCATTCTTTTGATGTACGGCGGCATTTCTTTGATGTACAGCGGATGTTCCTTTGATGTGCCGAATACGTAACCACAAAAAGTAATCTTAAATGGCCGCCGAAAGCCGTTTCGAGAAAGACAGCCGAAACGAGCTTCGGACCTGTTCGAGAGAGACGGACAACTCTTCGTTGCACTCGCATGTCATCGGGAAGGCTTCACATTGAGCGAAATCCTACCGCATTCTTCGCAAGCCCATTCCACGCGCGTCTCTAACATGGCATTGGAACTGTTGTTGGGAAAATCCGTTTGGATTCAGAAGCGTTTAAAAACGCAGTCCAGTGAAGAGAGTTCTTCATCCAGATGAAGAACTCTCTATAACACACCACAGGGTATACATATGTACAACGGCTACACGTGTACAATGGGTACATAGCAATTCACATGAGATAGAAATTTAATACAACACCAACTCCCCTAGCAAGGGGTTTGTAATAGCATGGCTTGCATGCAGCATAAGTATAATATGCTGCATGCAAGCCAGTTGGGATGGGTCCATGCGGGGAGAACACACGTACATACATAGCAATTCACATGAGATAGAAATTTAATACAACACCAACTCCCCTAGCAAGGGGTTTGTAATAGCATGGCTTGCATGCAGCATAAGTATAATATGCTGCATGCAAGCCAGTTGGGATGGGTCCATGCGGGGAGAACACACGTACATACATAGCAATTCACATGAGATAGAAATTTAATACAACACCAGCTCCCCTAGCAAGGGGTTTGTAATAGCATGGCTTGCATGCAGCATAAGTATAATATGCTGCATGCAAGCCAGTTGGGATGGGTCCATGCGGGGAGAACACACGTACATACATAGCAATTCACATGAGATAGAAATTTAATACAACACCAGCTCCCCTAGCAAGGGGTTTGTAATAACATGGCCTGCATGCAGCATAAGTATAGGCTGCATGCAAGCCAGTTGGGATGGGTCCATGCGGGGAGAACACACGTACATACATAGCAATTCACATGAGATAGAAATTTAATACAACACCAGCTCCCCTAGCAAGGGGTTTGTAATAGCATGGCTTGCATGCAGCATAAGTATAGGCTGCATGCAAGCCAGTTGGGATGGGTCCATGCGGGGAGAACACACGTACATACATAGCAATTCACATGAGATAGAAATTTAATACAACACCAACTCCCCTAGCAAGGGGTTTGTAATAGCATGGCTTGCATGCAGCATAAGTATAATATGCTGCATGCAAGCCAGTTGGGATGGGTCCATGCGGGGAGAACACACGTACATACATAGCAATTCACATGAGATAGAAATTTAATACAACACCAGCTCCCCTAGCAAGGGGTTTGTAATAACATGGCCTGCATGCAGCATAAGTATAGGCTGCATGCAAGCCAGTTGGGATGGGTCCATGCGGGGAGAACACACGTACATACATAGCAATTCACATGAGATAGAAATTTAATACAACACCAGCTCCCCTAGCAAGGGGTTTGTAATAACATGGCTTGCATGCAGCATAAGTATAATATGCTGCATGCAAGCCAGTTGGGATGGGTCCATGCGGGGAGAACACACGTACATACATAGCAATTCACATGAGATAGAAATTTAATACAACACCAGCTCCCCTAGCAAGGGGTTTGTAATAGCATGGCTTGCATGCAGCATAAGTATAATATGCTGCATGCAAGCCAGTTGGGATGGGTCCATGCGGGGAGAACACACGTACATACATAGCAATTCACATGAGATAGAAATTTAATACAACACCAGCTCCCCTAGCAAGGGGTTTGTAATAGCATGGCTTGCATGCAGCATAAGTATAATATGCTGCATGCAAGCCAGTTGGGATGGGTCCATGCGGGGAGAACACACGTACATACATAGCAATTCACATGAGATAGAAATTTAATACAACACCAGCTCCCCTAGCAAGGGGTTTGTAATAACATGGCCTGCATGCAGCATAAGTATAGGCTGCATGCAAGCCAGTTGGGATGGGTCCATGCGGGGAGAACACACGTACATACATAGCAATTCACATGAGATAGAAATTTAATACAACACCAGCTCCCCTAGCAAGGGGTTTGTAATAGCATGGCTTGCATGCAGCATAAGTATAGGCTGCATGCAAGCCAGTTGGGATGGGTCCATGCGGGGAGAACACACGTACATACATAGCAATTCACATGAGATAGAAATTTAATACAACACCAACTCCCCTAGCAAGGGGTTTGTAATAGCATGGCTTGCATGCAGCATAAGTATAATATGCTGCATGCAAGCCAGTTGGGATGGGTCCATGCGGGGAGAACACACGTACATACATAGCAATTCACATGAGATAGAAATTTAATACAACACCAGCTCCCCTAGCAAGGGGTTTGTAATAACATGGCCTGCATGCAGCATAAGTATAGGCTGCATGCAAGCCAGTTGGGATGGGTCCATGCGGGGAGAACACACGTACATACATAGCAATTCACATGAGATAGAAATTTAATACAACACCAGCTCCCCTAGCAAGGGGTTTGTAATAACATGGCTTGCATGCAGCATAAGTATAATATGCTGCATGCAAGCCAGTTGGGATGGGTCCATGCGGGGAGAACACACGTACATACATAGCAATTCACATGAGATAGAAATTTAATACAACACCAGCTCCCCTAGCAAGGGGTTTGTAATAGCATGGCTTGCATGCAGCATAAGTATAGGCTGCATGCAAGCCAGTTGGGATGGGTCCATGCGGGGAGAACACACGTACATACATAGCAATTCACATGAGATAGAAATTTAATACAACACCAACTCCCCTAGCAAGGGGTTTGTAATAGCATGGCTTGCATGCAGCATAAGTATAATATGCTGCATGCAAGCCAGTTGGGATGGGTCCATGCGGGGAGAACACACGTACATACATAGCAATTCACATGAGATAGAAATTTAATACAACACCAACTCCCCTAGCAAGGGGTTTGTAATAGCATGGCTTGCATGCAGCATAAGTATAATATGCTGCATGCAAGCCAGTTGGGATGGGTCCATGCGGGGAGAACACACGTACATACATAGCAATTCACATGAGATAGAAATTTAATACAACACCAACTCCCCTAGCAAGGGGTTTGTAATAGCATGGCTTGCATGCAGCATAAGTATAATATGCTGCATGCAAGCCAGTTGGGATGGGTCCATGCGGGGAGAACACACGTACATACATAGCAATTCACATGAGATAGAAATTTAATACAACACCAGCTCCCCTAGCAAGGGGTTTGTAATAGCATGGCTTGCATGCAGCATAAGTATAATATGCTGCATGCAAGCCAGTTGGGATGGGTCCATGCGGGGAGAACACACGTACATACATAGCAATTCACATGAGATAGAAATTTAATACAACACCAGCTCCCCTAGCAAGGGGTTTGTAATAGCATGGCTTGCATGCAGCATAAGTATAATATGCTGCATGCAAGCCAGTTGGGATGGGTCCATGCGGGGAGAACACACGTACATACATAGCAATTCACATGAGATAGAAATTTAATACAACACCAGCTCCCCTAGCAAGGGGTTTGTAATAACATGGCCTGCATGCAGCATAAGTATAGGCTGCATGCAAGCCAGTTGGGATGGGTCCATGCGGGGAGAACACACGTACATACATAGCAATTCACATGAGATAGAAATTTAATACAACACCAGCTCCCCTAGCAAGGGGTTTGTAATAGCATGGCTTGCATGCAGCATAAGTATAATATGCTGCATGCAAGCCAGTTGGGATGGGTCCATGCGGGGAGAACACACGTACATACATAGCAATTCACATGAGATAGAAATTTAATACAACACCAGCTCCCCTAGCAAGGGGTTTGTAATAACATGGCCTGCATGCAGCATAAGTATAGGCTGCATGCAAGCCAGTTGGGATGGGTCCATGCGGGGAGAACACACGTACATACATAGCAATTCACATGAGATAGAAATTTAATACAACACCAGCTCCCCTAGCAAGGGGTTTGTAATAGCATGGCTTGCATGCAGCATAAGTATAGGCTGCATGCAAGCCAGTTGGGATGGGTCCATGCGGGGAGAACACACGTACATACATAGCAATTCACATGAGATAGAAATTTAATACAACACCAACTCCCCTAGCAAGGGGTTTGTAATAGCATGGCTTGCATGCAGCATAAGTATAATATGCTGCATGCAAGCCAGTTGGGATGGGTCCATGCGGGGAGAACACACGTACATACATAGCAATTCACATGAGATAGAAATTTAATACAACACCAGCTCCCCTAGCAAGGGGTTTGTAATAACATGGCCTGCATGCAGCATAAGTATAGGCTGCATGCAAGCCAGTTGGGATGGGTCCATGCGGGGAGAACACACGTACATACATAGCAATTCACATGAGATAGAAATTTAATACAACACCAGCTCCCCTAGCAAGGGGTTTGTAATAACATGGCTTGCATGCAGCATAAGTATAATATGCTGCATGCAAGCCAGTTGGGATGGGTCCATGCGGGGAGAACACACGTACATACATAGCAATTCACATGAGATAGAAATTTAATACAACACCAGCTCCCCTAGCAAGGGGTTTGTAATAGCATGGCTTGCATGCAGCATAAGTATAATATGCTGCATGCAAGCCAGTTGGGATGGGTCCATGCGGGGAGAACACACGTACATACATAGCAATTCACATGAGATAGAAATTTAATACAACACCAGCTCCCCTAGCAAGGGGTTTGTAATAGCATGGCTTGCATGCAGCATAAGTATAATATGCTGCATGCAAGCCAGTTGGGATGGGTCCATGCGGGGAGAACACACGTACATACATAGCAATTCACATGAGATAGAAATTTAATACAACACCAGCTCCCCTAGCAAGGGGTTTGTAATAACATGGCCTGCATGCAGCATAAGTATAGGCTGCATGCAAGCCAGTTGGGATGGGTCCATGCGGGGAGAACACACGTACATACATAGCAATTCACATGAGATAGAAATTTAATACAACACCAGCTCCCCTAGCAAGGGGTTTGTAATAGCATGGCTTGCATGCAGCATAAGTATAGGCTGCATGCAAGCCAGTTGGGATGGGTCCATGCGGGGAGAACACACGTACATACATAGCAATTCACATGAGATAGAAATTTAATACAACACCAACTCCCCTAGCAAGGGGTTTGTAATAGCATGGCTTGCATGCAGCATAAGTATAATATGCTGCATGCAAGCCAGTTGGGATGGGTCCATGCGGGGAGAACACACGTACATACATAGCAATTCACATGAGATAGAAATTTAATACAACACCAGCTCCCCTAGCAAGGGGTTTGTAATAACATGGCCTGCATGCAGCATAAGTATAGGCTGCATGCAAGCCAGTTGGGATGGGTCCATGCGGGGAGAACACACGTACATACATAGCAATTCACATGAGATAGAAATTTAATACAACACCAGCTCCCCTAGCAAGGGGTTTGTAATAACATGGCTTGCATGCAGCATAAGTATAATATGCTGCATGCAAGCCAGTTGGGATGGGTCCATGCGGGGAGAACACACGTACATACATAGCAATTCACATGAGATAGAAATTTAATACAACACCAGCTCCCCTAGCAAGGGGTTTGTAATAGCATGGCTTGCATGCAGCATAAGTATAGGCTGCATGCAAGCCAGTTGGGATGGGTCCATGCGGGGAGAACACACGTACATACATAGCAATTCACATGAGATAGAAATTTAATACAACACCAACTCCCCTAGCAAGGGGTTTGTAATAGCATGGCTTGCATGCAGCATAAGTATAATATGCTGCATGCAAGCCAGTTGGGATGGGTCCATGCGGGGAGAACACACGTACATACATAGCAATTCACATGAGATAGAAATTTAATACAACACCAACTCCCCTAGCAAGGGGTTTGTAATAGCATGGCTTGCATGCAGCATAAGTATAATATGCTGCATGCAAGCCAGTTGGGATGGGTCCATGCGGGGAGAACACACGTACATACATAGCAATTCACATGAGATAGAAATTTAATACAACACCAACTCCCCTAGCAAGGGGTTTGTAATAGCATGGCTTGCATGCAGCATAAGTATAATATGCTGCATGCAAGCCAGTTGGGATGGGTCCATGCGGGGAGAACACACGTACATACATAGCAATTCACATGAGATAGAAATTTAATACAACACCAGCTCCCCTAGCAAGGGGTTTGTAATAGCATGGCTTGCATGCAGCATAAGTATAATATGCTGCATGCAAGCCAGTTGGGATGGGTCCATGCGGGGAGAACACACGTACATACATAGCAATTCACATGAGATAGAAATTTAATACAACACCAGCTCCCCTAGCAAGGGGTTTGTAATAGCATGGCTTGCATGCAGCATAAGTATAATATGCTGCATGCAAGCCAGTTGGGATGGGTCCATGCGGGGAGAACACACGTACATACATAGCAATTCACATGAGATAGAAATTTAATACAACACCAGCTCCCCTAGCAAGGGGTTTGTAATAACATGGCCTGCATGCAGCATAAGTATAGGCTGCATGCAAGCCAGTTGGGATGGGTCCATGCGGGGAGAACACACGTACATACATAGCAATTCACATGAGATAGAAATTTAATACAACACCAGCTCCCCTAGCAAGGGGTTTGTAATAGCATGGCTTGCATGCAGCATAAGTATAGGCTGCATGCAAGCCAGTTGGGATGGGTCCATGCGGGGAGAACACACGTACATACATAGCAATTCACATGAGATAGAAATTTAATACAACACCAACTCCCCTAGCAAGGGGTTTGTAATAGCATGGCTTGCATGCAGCATAAGTATAATATGCTGCATGCAAGCCAGTTGGGATGGGTCCATGCGGGGAGAACACACGTACATACATAGCAATTCACATGAGATAGAAATTTAATACAACACCAGCTCCCCTAGCAAGGGGTTTGTAATAGCATGGCTTGCATGCAGCATAAGTATAATATGCTGCATGCAAGCCAGTTGGGATGGGTCCATGCGGGGAGAACACACGTACATACATAGCAATTCACATGAGATAGAAATTTAATACAACACCAGCTCCCCTAGCAAGGGGTTTGTAATAACATGGCCTGCATGCAGCATAAGTATAGGCTGCATGCAAGCCAGTTGGGATGGGTCCATGCGGGGAGAACACACGTACATACATAGCAATTCACATGAGATAGAAATTTAATACAACACCAGCTCCCCTAGCAAGGGGTTTGTAATAGCATGGCTTGCATGCAGCATAAGTATAGGCTGCATGCAAGCCAGTTGGGATGGGTCCATGCGGGGAGAACACACGTACATACATAGCAATTCACATGAGATAGAAATTTAATACAACACCAACTCCCCTAGCAAGGGGTTTGTAATAGCATGGCTTGCATGCAGCATAAGTATAATATGCTGCATGCAAGCCAGTTGGGATGGGTCCATGCGGGGAGAACACACGTACATACATAGCAATTCACATGAGATAGAAATTTAATACAACACCAGCTCCCCTAGCAAGGGGTTTGTAATAACATGGCCTGCATGCAGCATAAGTATAGGCTGCATGCAAGCCAGTTGGGATGGGTCCATGCGGGGAGAACACACGTACATACATAGCAATTCACATGAGATAGAAATTTAATACAACACCAGCTCCCCTAGCAAGGGGTTTGTAATAACATGGCTTGCATGCAGCATAAGTATAATATGCTGCATGCAAGCCAGTTGGGATGGGTCCATGCGGGGAGAACACACGTACATACATAGCAATTCACATGAGATAGAAATTTAATACAACACCAACTCCCCTAGCAAGGGGTTTGTAATAGCATGGCTTGCATGCAGCATAAGTATAATATGCTGCATGCAAGCCAGTTGGGATGGGTCCATGCGGGGAGAACACACGTACATACATAGCAATTCACATGAGATAGAAATTTAATACAACACCAGCTCCCCTAGCAAGGGGTTTGTAATAACATGGCCTGCATGCAGCATAAGTATAGGCTGCATGCAAGCCAGTTGGGATGGGTCCATGCGGGGAGAACACACGTACATACATAGCAATTCACATGAGATAGAAATTTAATACAACACCAGCTCCCCTAGCAAGGGGTTTGTAATAGCATGGCTTGCATGCAGCATAAGTATAGGCTGCATGCAAGCCAGTTGGGATGGGTCCATGCGGGGAGAACACACGTACATACATAGCAATTCACATGAGATAGAAATTTAATACAACACCAACTCCCCTAGCAAGGGGTTTGTAATAGCATGGCTTGCATGCAGCATAAGTATAATATGCTGCATGCAAGCCAGTTGGGATGGGTCCATGCGGGGAGAACACACGTACATACATAGCAATTCACATGAGATAGAAATTTAATACAACACCAACTCCCCTAGCAAGGGGTTTGTAATAGCATGGCTTGCATGCAGCATAAGTATAATATGCTGCATGCAAGCCAGTTGGGATGGGTCCATGCGGGGAGAACACACGTACATACATAGCAATTCACATGAGATAGAAATTTAATACAACACCAGCTCCCCTAGCAAGGGGTTTGTAATAGCATGGCTTGCATGCAGCATAAGTATAATATGCTGCATGCAAGCCAGTTGGGATGGGTCCATGCGGGGAGAACACACGTACATACATAGCAATTCACATGAGATAGAAATTTAATACAACACCAGCTCCCCTAGCAAGGGGTTTGTAATAGCATGGCTTGCATGCAGCATAAGTATAATATGCTGCATGCAAGCCAGTTGGGATGGGTCCATGCGGGGAGAACACACGTACATACATAGCAATTCACATGAGATAGAAATTTAATACAACACCAGCTCCCCTAGCAAGGGGTTTGTAATAACATGGCCTGCATGCAGCATAAGTATAGGCTGCATGCAAGCCAGTTGGGATGGGTCCATGCGGGGAGAACACACGTACATACATAGCAATTCACATGAGATAGAAATTTAATACAACACCAGCTCCCCTAGCAAGGGGTTTGTAATAGCATGGCTTGCATGCAGCATAAGTATAGGCTGCATGCAAGCCAGTTGGGATGGGTCCATGCGGGGAGAACACACGTACATACATAGCAATTCACATGAGATAGAAATTTAATACAACACCAACTCCCCTAGCAAGGGGTTTGTAATAGCATGGCTTGCATGCAGCATAAGTATAATATGCTGCATGCAAGCCAGTTGGGATGGGTCCATGCGGGGAGAACACACGTACATACATAGCAATTCACATGAGATAGAAATTTAATACAACACCAGCTCCCCTAGCAAGGGGTTTGTAATAACATGGCCTGCATGCAGCATAAGTATAGGCTGCATGCAAGCCAGTTGGGATGGGTCCATGCGGGGAGAACACACGTACATACATAGCAATTCACATGAGATAGAAATTTAATACAACACCAGCTCCCCTAGCAAGGGGTTTGTAATAACATGGCTTGCATGCAGCATAAGTATAATATGCTGCATGCAAGCCAGTTGGGATGGGTCCATGCGGGGAGAACACACGTACATACATAGCAATTCACATGAGATAGAAATTTAATACAACACCAACTCCCCTAGCAAGGGGTTTGTAATAGCATGGCTTGCATGCAGCATAAGTATAATATGCTGCATGCAAGCCAGTTGGGATGGGTCCATGCGGGGAGAACACACGTACATACATAGCAATTCACATGAGATAGAAATTTAATACAACACCAGCTCCCCTAGCAAGGGGTTTGTAATAACATGGCCTGCATGCAGCATAAGTATAGGCTGCATGCAAGCCAGTTGGGATGGGTCCATGCGGGGAGAACACACGTACATACATAGCAATTCACATGAGATAGAAATTTAATACAACACCAGCTCCCCTAGCAAGGGGTTTGTAATAGCATGGCTTGCATGCAGCATAAGTATAGGCTGCATGCAAGCCAGTTGGGATGGGTCCATGCGGGGAGAACACACGTACATACATAGCAATTCACATGAGATAGAAATTTAATACAACACCAACTCCCCTAGCAAGGGGTTTGTAATAGCATGGCTTGCATGCAGCATAAGTATAATATGCTGCATGCAAGCCAGTTGGGATGGGTCCATGCGGGGAGAACACACGTACATACATAGCAATTCACATGAGATAGAAATTTAATACAACACCAACTCCCCTAGCAAGGGGTTTGTAATAGCATGGCTTGCATGCAGCATAAGTATAATATGCTGCATGCAAGCCAGTTGGGATGGGTCCATGCGGGGAGAACACACGTACATACATAGCAATTCACATGAGATAGAAATTTAATACAACACCAACTCCCCTAGCAAGGGGTTTGTAATAGCATGGCTTGCATGCAGCATAAGTATAATATGCTGCATGCAAGCCAGTTGGGATGGGTCCATGCGGGGAGAACACACGTACATACATAGCAATTCACATGAGATAGAAATTTAATACAACACCAGCTCCCCTAGCAAGGGGTTTGTAATAGCATGGCTTGCATGCAGCATAAGTATAATATGCTGCATGCAAGCCAGTTGGGATGGGTCCATGCGGGGAGAACACACGTACATACATAGCAATTCACATGAGATAGAAATTTAATACAACACCAGCTCCCCTAGCAAGGGGTTTGTAATAGCATGGCTTGCATGCAGCATAAGTATAATATGCTGCATGCAAGCCAGTTGGGATGGGTCCATGCGGGGAGAACACACGTACATACATAGCAATTCACATGAGATAGAAATTTAATACAACACCAGCTCCCCTAGCAAGGGGTTTGTAATAACATGGCCTGCATGCAGCATAAGTATAGGCTGCATGCAAGCCAGTTGGGATGGGTCCATGCGGGGAGAACACACGTACATACATAGCAATTCACATGAGATAGAAATTTAATACAACACCAGCTCCCCTAGCAAGGGGTTTGTAATAGCATGGCTTGCATGCAGCATAAGTATAGGCTGCATGCAAGCCAGTTGGGATGGGTCCATGCGGGGAGAACACACGTACATACATAGCAATTCACATGAGATAGAAATTTAATACAACACCAGCTCCCCTAGCAAGGGGTTTGTAATAGCATGGCTTGCATGCAGCATAAGTATAATATGCTGCATGCAAGCCAGTTGGGATGGGTCCATGCGGGGAGAACACACGTACATACATAGCAATTCACATGAGATAGAAATTTAATACAACACCAGCTCCCCTAGCAAGGGGTTTGTAATAACATGGCCTGCATGCAGCATAAGTATAGGCTGCATGCAAGCCAGTTGGGATGGGTCCATGCGGGGAGAACACACGTACATACATAGCAATTCACATGAGATAGAAATTTAATACAACACCAGCTCCCCTAGCAAGGGGTTTGTAATAACATGGCTTGCATGCAGCATAAGTATAATATGCTGCATGCAAGCCAGTTGGGATGGGTCCATGCGGGGAGAACACACGTACATACATAGCAATTCACATGAGATAGAAATTTAATACAACACCAACTCCCCTAGCAAGGGGTTTGTAATAGCATGGCTTGCATGCAGCATAAGTATAATATGCTGCATGCAAGCCAGTTGGGATGGGTCCATGCGGGGAGAACACACGTACATACATAGCAATTCACATGAGATAGAAATTTAATACAACACCAACTCCCCTAGCAAGGGGTTTGTAATAGCATGGCTTGCATGCAGCATAAGTATAATATGCTGCATGCAAGCCAGTTGGGATGGGTCCATGCGGGGAGAACACACGTACATACATAGCAATTCACATGAGATAGAAATTTAATACAACACCAACTCCCCTAGCAAGGGGTTTGTAATAGCATGGCTTGCATGCAGCATAAGTATAATATGCTGCATGCAAGCCAGTTGGGATGGGTCCATGCGGGGAGAACACACGTACATACATAGCAATTCACATGAGATAGAAATTTAATACAACACCAGCTCCCCTAGCAAGGGGTTTGTAATAGCATGGCTTGCATGCAGCATAAGTATAATATGCTGCATGCAAGCCAGTTGGGATGGGTCCATGCGGGGAGAACACACGTACATACATAGCAATTCACATGAGATAGAAATTTAATACAACACCAGCTCCCCTAGCAAGGGGTTTGTAATAACATGGCCTGCATGCAGCATAAGTATAGGCTGCATGCAAGCCAGTTGGGATGGGTCCATGCGGGGAGAACACACGTACATACATAGCAATTCACATGAGATAGAAATTTAATACAACACCAACTCCCCTAGCAAGGGGTTTGTAATAGCATGGCTTGCATGCAGCATAAGTATAATATGCTGCATGCAAGCCAGTTGGGATGGGTCCATGCGGGGAGAACACACGTACATACATAGCAATTCACATGAGATAGAAATTTAATACAACACCAGCTCCCCTAGCAAGGGGTTTGTAATAGCATGGCTTGCATGCAGCATAAGTATAATATGCTGCATGCAAGCCAGTTGGGATGGGTCCATGCGGGGAGAACACACGTACATACATAGCAATTCACATGAGATAGAAATTTAATACAACACCAGCTCCCCTAGCAAGGGGTTTGTAATAGCATGGCTTGCATGCAGCATAAGTATAATATGCTGCATGCAAGCCAGTTGGGATGGGTCCATGCGGGGAGAACACACGTACATACATAGCAATTCACATGAGATAGAAATTTAATACAACACCAGCTCCCCTAGCAAGGGGTTTGTAATAACATGGCCTGCATGCAGCATAAGTATAGGCTGCATGCAAGCCAGTTGGGATGGGTCCATGCGGGGAGAACACACGTACATACATAGCAATTCACATGAGATAGAAATTTAATACAACACCAGCTCCCCTAGCAAGGGGTTTGTAATAACATGGCTTGCATGCAGCATAAGTATAATATGCTGCATGCAAGCCAGTTGGGATGGGTCCATGCGGGGAGAACACACGTACATACATAGCAATTCACATGAGATAGAAATTTAATACAACACCAACTCCCCTAGCAAGGGGTTTGTAATAGCATGGCTTGCATGCAGCATAAGTATAATATGCTGCATGCAAGCCAGTTGGGATGGGTCCATGCGGGGAGAACACACGTACATACATAGCAATTCACATGAGATAGAAATTTAATACAACACCAACTCCCCTAGCAAGGGGTTTGTAATAGCATGGCTTGCATGCAGCATAAGTATAATATGCTGCATGCAAGCCAGTTGGGATGGGTCCATGCGGGGAGAACACACGTACATACATAGCAATTCACATGAGATAGAAATTTAATACAACACCAACTCCCCTAGCAAGGGGTTTGTAATAGCATGGCTTGCATGCAGCATAAGTATAATATGCTGCATGCAAGCCAGTTGGGATGGGTCCATGCGGGGAGAACACACGTACATACATAGCAATTCACATGAGATAGAAATTTAATACAACACCAGCTCCCCTAGCAAGGGGTTTGTAATAGCATGGCTTGCATGCAGCATAAGTATAATATGCTGCATGCAAGCCAGTTGGGATGGGTCCATGCGGGGAGAACACACGTACATACATAGCAATTCACATGAGATAGAAATTTAATACAACACCAGCTCCCCTAGCAAGGGGTTTGTAATAACATGGCCTGCATGCAGCATAAGTATAGGCTGCATGCAAGCCAGTTGGGATGGGTCCATGCGGGGAGAACACACGTACATACATAGCAATTCACATGAGATAGAAATTTAATACAACACCAACTCCCCTAGCAAGGGGTTTGTAATAGCATGGCTTGCATGCAGCATAAGTATAATATGCTGCATGCAAGCCAGTTGGGATGGGTCCATGCGGGGAGAACACACGTACATACATAGCAATTCACATGAGATAGAAATTTAATACAACACCAGCTCCCCTAGCAAGGGGTTTGTAATAGCATGGCTTGCATGCAGCATAAGTATAATATGCTGCATGCAAGCCAGTTGGGATGGGTCCATGCGGGGAGAACACACGTACATACATAGCAATTCACATGAGATAGAAATTTAATACAACACCAGCTCCCCTAGCAAGGGGTTTGTAATAGCATGGCTTGCATGCAGCATAAGTATAATATGCTGCATGCAAGCCAGTTGGGATGGGTCCATGCGGGGAGAACACACGTACATACATAGCAATTCACATGAGATAGAAATTTAATTCAACACCAAACTCCTCTAGCAAGGAGTTTGGTTAGAATAGCATGGAATATATGCAGCATAAGTATATGCTGCATATCATACATACATACATACAGATAGACAGACCAAAGGAAATTAAGGTATATAGGTATCTATCACAAACGATTAATTGCTTTGACTTCCAAATGTAAAGTTTTGGAACCCAACTGGAAACAGTCCATTTGACAGCTGAAGATGGCGTTGTATGGTAAGTTGGAAATTTTACAATTCTTTGAGAATTACAGTGCTCTGTAAGGTGTTGATCAAAATATTGAAATCTGATAACTCTTAACATCTTTCTATTAGACCTAAAGGATGAGCTTTTAGCTAACCTAACAGCAATAAACAACTTTGTCTGGGGCCTCATTGAAGATGAGGCCACTTCTATCGGGGACCTGGGGTTTTTACTGTCTACTCTCCAGGACACAGTGCACTCCTTGGAGAGTAGACAAAAGGTGAGTTTGAAGGGCGAAGGAGAGAGTGATAGAGAGGAGGGACACTGTGAGAGTGGTACAAATGAGGGCGAAGGTAGGAGTGATGTGGATGAGGGCGAAGGTGAGAGTGGTACAAATGAGGGCGAAGGTGAGAGTGGTACAAATGAGGGCGAAGGTGAGAGTGGTACAAATGAGGGCGAAGGTGAGAGTGACATGGATGAGGGCGAAGGTGAGAGTGACGTGAATGAGGGCGAAGGTGAGAGTGGTACAAATGAGGGCGAAGGTAGGAGTGACGTGAATGAGGGCGAAGGTGAGAGTGACGTGGATGAGGGCGAAGGTGAGAGTGATATAAATATAGATGAAAGAGAAAAAACCCATAAACTGTACACTTGCACACAAAATAGGATAGATTACACCTCCCACATAGGCATACCGTACAACCTCCCCCCCACACGCAATTTCCTCGGGCTCATCCAAGATACTGCAGGCAGTAACTTGGATGAGCTCGCTTTCCTTTATGCTCTTGTGGCCGGGGAAGACCACACCCTAGACCTTACCCTTGAAGAAATTGTCCCCCTTCTATTAGATCCCCAACATCCCCTCCCAACACACTTAAATTTATTGTACATTTTAGACATACTCGCATGCACCACTCAATTAACTGTGAGGGCCAATGTCCTGCTGGGCAGGATAGTGAGTCACATGAGTGACTCACAAAATAGAGCTCCCCTCCAAGTCATTACTGACTTATGTAATGATGGTGAGGAACTGAAGCTCAAACACTTTCGGGGTTTGCTACGAAGGTGCTCTTGTCGTCAGTGTCGACTTGAGCTGAAGTGGCTTGATGCCCCAACAGCACAGCGGCCACAACCATGTAAATTTGTGCTCGCTGCCATGGCCCTTACTACATCAAATTTCACCAACATCACACCCACCTTCTTCAGGCAGGTCCTGAACCTATCTTCATGCCCATCCCCCCTTAAATTCAAATGTAGACAGTCCCCAGCAAGAGTCAGGCAGGCTCTGCCTTGTTTACACTCCCTTATGGAGTCCATCCGGTCACCACTCCCCAACCCCATCAGGCTACTCAGAGACCAAGTCTTCCAGCTGTCTCTGGAAGCCATCCACTATGTGGATGGTGATGGTGGGTACCTTCTTGCTGAGGCAGTTTTGGGGCTGTGGGAGTATCTTGAGGATGTGACAGGCCTCAAGGTACTCCCACTAGATGAGGATCACCTGGTTGGCTTCCGTGAGGAGTCCCATGATGCCATAGAGCTGACTCACACCTTTGCTTGTGGGCCAGCTCATGGCAGAGTGGGAAAGAAGTGCCAACTGGGTGTTGAAGCCCTGAGACGGGCCAGGCAGAACATCGCCACCAGCAAGAAGGTGCTCATGTCCACCAGTGGTGCAGTAGACAGCTATGGTCGACTGCTGGTCTCCATACATCTGGTGAGGGATGGGGGAGTGATGACCAACGGAGAGGACCTTGTCCAACAAGGACTCTCCGTTCCATTTGGGAGTGCTCCACAGAGTGTGGAGAAGGCACAGCTTGTGGCTGTGGAGGAAAGACGTGGTCTGTACGGCCTCAGCGGTGCTATCGGTATTAACGATTTGCATCCGTCTGAGGTCAGAAGACAACTGACTTCCTCCACTGAGCTACACTGCACCTTTGATGATGATGTCTGCCGAATCACTGGTAAGGCCGGAGAAGCCAATGAAGGTCACCTGATGATTCGAAAGAGCACCATTGAAGGGGCAGGGCTTGGTCTCTTTGTGTATGGGGACCAGGACAACTTATTTATTCCCCAAGATAAATTTTTAACTATTTATTCCCCTGCCCCCCACCCACCCAATTCCCCACAGCCAAACCCTGATTATACAGTCCAGGTGAACCGGACTGTCTACGGAGCGGACACTTACACCGGCATAAACATGGGCCGCTACATCAATCAAGGTGGGCTGGACCCAGCCTTGAGGGAGCTGGCCTCCCAAAGCTCTCTGCTCAACTACCAACAGCCGGACTGGAAAGTGGTTGAGCAGAGAGCAGCGGCCCATTGCCAAGTCCGCTTCCAAAGGCAGTCTGGTTCCCTGGTTATTTATACCAAAGCCCCCCTAAACCTCTCTCCCCGGCCACAAGAGATTTTTATTAACTACGGGGTAGCCGACTATTGGCTACCCTTTTTAGCCACCAAGGCCAACACCCTACCCCCAGATGACCCCCACCTATTATTTTTATTATGGGCCCTCGGAAACCCCCAATGTAATTGGCCCCCCTCCCTCAAGAACACCCTTAAATCTATTTTATCTATCCCCCTTCCCCCCAATCCTCAATCCCCATGGCCCCAACTAACCCAGACCAGACGAAAGAGGGGCCCACTCCCATACCCTCCCTAATTTATTAATCTATCCCCTATATTAAGTATTTTACCCCCTTATACTTCCCCATCCCCTCCCTAATTTATTAATCTACCCCCTATATGAAGTATTTTACCCCCTTATACTTCCCCATCCCCTCCCTAATTTATTAATCTACCCCCTATATGAAGTATTTTACCCCCTTATACTTCCCCATCCCCTCCCTAATTTATTAATCTACCCCCTATATGAAGTATTTTACCCCCTTATACTTCCCCATCCCCTCCCTAATTTATTCATCTATCCCCTATATTAAGTATTTTATTTATAAGATGGCCCATTTCGAACGCCGACAATTAGAAATTAGGCTACAATTCGTGCGCTGAAAGTCTGCCGAACATATTAACTTCAGCAAAGGTTCTTCTGAACCTTGCCACGACAAACCAAAAAAAAATAAAAAAGAATACGATGAAAGAAGCCGGAGAACGGGTGCAGTGAGGGCATTAGATGGGGTGATGACTGGGTCTCTCCTAGAGATTTAGAGGACAAAGTAGAAACACTTCAGTACAATATTTAGTGGAAACCTAACAAGGGAAGCGCCAGTACTGAGGCAGAATCAAACAGACAGGCAGTGTCACCGTCAGTGCACAGGCAAATTATACATTCCTGACTGACCAGGGAGTGGGTGCACTGGATTCGATGGAGAGCAATTGAGCAAGACCGGCTATGATGTAAAAGGTCATGCAAAACTAAGGCGGACCCATGTTAACTAAGGTGGATCCATGTTAAATTAGGTGGATCCATATTAACTAAAGTGGATCCACATTAACTAAGGCGGACCCATGTTAAATTAGGCGGACCCATGTTAAATTGAGTGAACCCATGTCAAAATAAGGTTGATCCATGTAAACTAAGGTGGATCCACGTTAACTAAGGTGGATCCATGTTAAATTAGGTGGATCCATATTAACTAAAGTGGATCCACATTAACTAAGGCGGACCCATGTTAAATTAGGCGCACCCATGTTAAATTGAGTGAACCCATGTCAAAATAAGGTGGATCCATGTAAACTAAGGTGGATCCACGTTAACTAAGGTGGATCCATGTTAAATAGGGTGGATCCATATTAACTAAAGTGGATCCACATTAACTAAGGCGGACCCATGTTAAATTAGGCGGACCCATGTTAAATTGAGTGAACCCATGTCAAAATAAGGTGGATCCATGTAAACTAAGGTGGATCCACGTTAACTAAGATGGATCCATGTTAAATAGGGTGGATCCATATTAACTAAAGTGGATCCACATTAACTAAGACGGACCCATGTTAAATTGAGTGAACCCATGTCAAAATAAGGTGGATCCATGTAAACTGTTGTGAAGAGGTCTGACTGTATACTGATGTATGGGAGCACTACCAAGAGTGATGTTGTGAAGAGGTCTGACTGAATACTCATGTACGGGAGCACTACCAAGAGTGATGTTGTGAAGAGGTCTGACTGAATACTGATGTACGGGAGCACTACCAAGGGTGATGTTGTGAAGAGGTCTGACTGTATACTGATGTACGAGAGCACTACCAAGAGTTACCAAGAGTGATGTTGTGAAGAGGTCTGACTGAATACTCATGTACGGGAGCACTACCAAGGGTGATGTTGTGAAGAGGTCTGACTGAATACTGATGTACGGGAGCACTACCAAGGGTGATGTTGTGAAGAGGTCTGACTGTATACTGATGTACGAGAGCACTACCAAGAGTTACCAAGAGTGATGTTGTGAAGAGGTCTGACTGAATACTCATGTACGGGAGCACTACCAAGGGTGATGTTGTGAAGAGGTCTGACTGTATACTGATGTACAAGAGCACTACCAAGAGTTACCAAGAGTGATGTTGTGAAGAGGTCTGACTGAATACTCATGTACGGGAGCACTACCAAGGGTGATGTTGTGAAGAGGTCTGACTGTATACTGATGTACGGGAGCACTACCAAAGGTGATGTTGTGAAGAGGTCTGACTGAATACTCATGTACGGGAGCACTACCAAAGGTAATGTTGTGAAGAGGTCTGACTGAATACTGATGTACGGGAGCACTACCAAGAGTGATGTTGTGAAGAGGTCTGACTGAAT
>CAXHUO010000009.1:70000-75000 GCA_964020155.1 Chondrilla cf. caribensis
CCTCCTCAGTATAAATAATGAAACCTGAACCTGAACCTGAGTGATGTTGTTGAGGTCTGACTGAATACTGATGTACGGGAGCACTACCAAGAGTGATGTTGTGAAGAGGTCTGACTGTATATGGATCCACCCTATTTAACATGGATCCACATTAACTAAGGCGGACCCATGTTAAATTAGGCGAACCCATGTTAAATTGAGTGAACCCATGTCAAAATAAGGTGGATCCATGTAAACTAAGGTGGATCCACGTTAACTAAGATGGATCCATGTTAAATAGGGTGGATCCATATTAACTAAAGTGGATCCACATTAACTAAGGCGGACCCATGTTAAATTAGGTGGACCCATGTTAAATTGAGTGAACCCATGTCAAAATAAGGTGGATCCATGTAAACTAAGGTGGATCCACGTTAACTAAGGTGGATCCATGTTAAATTAGGTGGATCCATATTAACTAAAGTGGATCCACATTAACTAAGACGGACCCATGTTAAATTAGGCGCACCCATGTTAAATTGAGTGAACCCATGTCAAAATAAGGTGGATCCATGTAAACTGTTGTGAAGAGGTCTGACTGAATACTCATGTACGGGAGCACTACCCAGGGTGATGTTGTGAAGAGGTCTGACTGAATACTCATGTACGGGAGCACTACCAAGAGTGATGTTGTGAAGAGGTCTGACTGTATACTCATGTACGGGAGCACTACCAAGAGTGATGTTGTGAAGAGGTCTGACTGTATACTAGTGTACGGGAGCACTACCAAGAGTGATGTTGTAAAGAGGTCTGACTGTATACTAGTGTACGGGAGCACTACCAAGAGTGATGTTGTAAAGAGGTCTGACTGTATACTAGTGTATGGGAGCACTACCAAGAGTGATGTTGTAAAGAGGTCTGACTGTATACTAGTGTATGGGAGCACTACCAAGAGTGATGTTGTAAAGAGGTCTCAATGTATACTAGTGTATGGGAGCACTACCAAGAGTGATGTTGTAAAGAGGTCTGACTGTATACTAGTGTATGGGAGCACTACCAAGAGTGATGTTGTAAAGAGGTCTGACTGTATACTAGTGTATGGGAGCACTACCAAGAGTGATGTTGTGAAGAGGTCTGACTGAATACTGATGTACGGGAGCACTATAAAGAGTGATGTTGTGAAGAGGTCTGACTGTATACTAGTGTACGGGAGCACTACCAAGAGTGATGTTGTAAAGAGGTCTGACTGTATACTAGTGTACGGGAGCACTACCAAGAGTGATGTTGTAAAGAGGTCTGACTGTATACTAGTGTATGGGAGCACTACCAAGAGTGATGCTGTAAAGAGGTCTGACTGTATACTAGTGTATGGGAGCACTACCAAGAGTGATGCTGTAAAGAGGTCTGACTGTATACTAGTGTACGGGAGCACTACCAAGAGTGATGTTGTAAAGAGGTCTCAATGTATACTAGTGTATGGGAGCACTACCAAGAGTGATGTTGTAAAGAGGTCTCAATGTATACTAGTGTATGGGAGCACTACCAAGAGTGATGCTGTAAAGAGGTCTGACTGTATACTAGTGTATGAGAGCACTACCAAGAGTGATGTTGTAAAGAGGTCTCAATGTATACTAGTGTATGGGAGCACTACCAAGAGTGATGTTGTAAAGAGGTCTCAATGTATACTAGTGTATGGGAGCACTACCAAGAGTGATGCTGTAAAGAGGTCTGACTGTATACTAGTGTATGGGAGCACTACCAAGAGTGATGTTGTAAAGAGGTCTGACTGTATACTAGTGTATGGGAGCACTACCAAGAGTGATGTTGTAAAGAGGTCTGACTGTATACTAGTGTATGGGAGCACTACCAAAGAGTGATGTTGTAAAGAGGTCTGACTGTATACTAGTGTATGGGAGCACTACCAAGAGTGATGTTGTAAAGAGGTCTGACTGTATACTAGTGTATGGGAGCACTACCAAGAGTGATGTTGTAAAGAGGTCTGACTGTATACTAGTGTATGGGAGCACTACCAAGAGTGATGCTGTAAAGAGGTCTGACTGTATACTAGTGTATGAGAGCACTACCAAGAGTGATGTTGTAAAGAGGTCTGACTGTATACTAGTGTATGGGAGCACTACCAAGAGTGATGCTGTAAAGAGGTCTGACTGTATACTAGTGTATGGGAGCACTACCAAGAGTGATGTTGTAAAGAGGTCTGACTGTATACTAGTGTATGGGAGCACTACCAAGAGTGATGTTGTAAAGAGGTCTGACTGTATACTAGTGTACGGGAGCACTACCAAGAGTGATGTTGTAAAGAGGTCTGACTGTATACTAGTGTACGGGAGCACTACCAAGAGTGATGTTGTAAAGAGGTCTGACTGTATACTAGTGTATGGGAGCACTACCAAGAGTGATGCTGTAAAGAGGTCTGACTGTATACTAGTGTATGGGAGCACTACCAAGAGTGATGCTGTAAAGAGGTCTGACTGTATACTAGTGTATGAGAGCACTACCAAGAGTGATGTTGTAAAGAGGTCTCAATGTATACTAGTGTATGGGAGCACTACCAAGAGTGATGTTGTAAAGAGGTCTCAATGTATACTAGTGTATGGGAGCACTACCAAGAGTGATGTTGTAAAGAGGTCTCAATGTATACTAGTGTATGGGAGCACTACCAAGAGTGATGCTGTAAAGAGGTCTGACTGTATACTAGTGTATGAGAGCACTACCAAGAGTGATGTTGTAAAGAGGTCTCAATGTATACTAGTGTATGGGAGCACTACCAAGAGTGATGTTGTAAAGAGGTCTCAATGTATACTAGTGTATGGGAGCACTACCAAGAGTGATGCTGTAAAGAGGTCTGACTGTATACTAGTGTATGGGAGCACTACCAAGAGTGATGCTGTAAAGAGGTCTGACTGTATACTAGTGTATGGGAGCACTACCAAGAGTGATGTTGTAAAGAGGTCTCAATGTATACTAGTGTATGGGAGCACTACCAAGAGTGATGTTGTAAAGAGGTCTGACTGTATACTAGTGTATGGGAGCACTACCAAGAGTGATGCTGTAAAGAGGTCTGACTGTATACTAGTGTATGGGAGCACTACCAAGAGTGATGTTGTAAAGAGGTCTGACTGTATACTAGTGTATGGGAGCACTACCAAGAGTGATGTTGTAAAGAGGTCTGACTGTATACTAGTGTATGGGAGCACTACCAAGAGTGATGTTGTAAAGAGGTCTGACTGTATACTAGTGTATGGGAGCACTACCAAGAGTGATGTTGTAAAGAGGTCTGACTGTATACTAGTGTATGGGAGTACTACCAAGAGTGATGTTGTAAAGAGGTCTCAATGTATACTAGTGTATGGGAGCACTACCAAGAGTGATGTTGTAAAGAGGTCTGACTGTATACTAGTGTATGGGAGCACTACCAAGAGTGATGTTGTAAAGAGGTCTGACTGTATACTAGTGTATGGGAGCACTACCAAGAGTGATGTTGTAAAGAGGTCTGACTGTATACTAGTGTATGGGAGTACTACCAAGAGTGATGTTGTAAAGAGGTCTCAATGTATACTAGTGTATGGGAGCACTACCAAGAGTGATGTTGTAAAGAGGTCTGACTGTATACTAGTGTATGGGAGCACTACCAAGAGTGATGTTGTAAAGAGGTCTGACTGTATACTAGTGTATGGGAGCACTACCAAGAGTGATGTTGTAAAGAGGTCTCAATGTATACTAGTGTATGGGAGCACTACCAAGAGTGATGCTGTAAAGAGGTCTGACTGTATACTAGTGTATGGGAGCACTACCAAGAGTGATGCTGTAAAGAGGTCTGACTGTATACTAGTGTATGGGAGCACTACCAAGAGTGATGTTGTAAAGAGGTCTCAATGTATACTAGTGTATGGGAGCACTACCAAGAGTGATGTTGTAAAGAGGTCTGACTGTATACTAGTGTATGGGAGCACTACCAAGAGTGATGCTGTAAAGAGGTCTGACTGTATACTAGTGTATGGGAGCACTACCAAGAGTGATGCTGTAAAGAGGTCTGACTGTATACTAGTGTATGGGAGCACTACCAAGAGTGATGTTGTAAAGAGGTCTCAATGTATACTAGTGTATGGGAGCACTACCAAGAGTGATGCTGTAAAGAGGTCTGACTGTATACTAGTGTATGGGAGCACTACCAAGAGTGATGTTGTAAAGAGGTCTCAATGTATACTAGTGTATGGGAGCACTACCAAGAGTGATGCTGTAAAGAGGTCTGACTGTATACTAGTGTATGGGAGCACTACCAAGAGTGATGTTGTAAAGAGGTCTCAATGTATACTAGTGTATGGGAGCACTACCAAGAGTGATGTTGTAAAGAGGTCTGACTGTATACTAGTGTATGGGAGCACTACCAAGAGTGATGCTGTAAAGAGGTCTGACTGTATACTAGTGTATGGGAGCACTACCAAGAGTGATGCTGTAAAGAGGTCTGACTGTATACTAGTGTATGGGAGCACTACCAAGAGTGATGTTGTAAAGAGGTCTGACTGTATACTAGTGTATGGGAGCACTACCAAGAGTGATGCTGTAAAGAGGTCTGACTGTATACTAGTGTATGGGAGCACTACCAAGAGTGATGTTGTAAAGAGGTCTCAATGTATACTAGTGTATGGGAGCACTACCAAGAGTGATGCTGTAAAGAGGTCTGACTGTATACTAGTGTATGGGAGCACTACCAAGAGTGATGCTGTAAAGAGGTCTGACTGTATACTAGTGTATGGGAGCACTACCAAGAGTGATGTTGTAAAGAGGTCTGACTGTATACTAGTGTATGGGAGCACTACCAAGAGTGATGTTGTAAAGAGGTCTCAATGTATACTAGTGTATGGGAGCACTACCAAGAGTGATGCTGTAAAGAGGTCTGACTGTATACTAGTGTATGGGAGCACTACCAAGAGTGATGTTGTAAAGAGGTCTGACTGTATACTAGTGTATGGGAGCACTACCAAGAGTGATGCTGTAAAGAG
>CAXHUO010000009.1:77500-80000 GCA_964020155.1 Chondrilla cf. caribensis
TGCAGACCTGGCTAAATGGTTGATATCCACCCCCATGTGCAGACCCGGCTAAAGGGTCGATATCAACCCTTTAGCATGTGGGGGTTGGTCCAAAGGGTTGCTACGGACCCTTTAGCACGTGGGGGTTGGTCTAAAGGGTTCATAGCTACGTGGGGGTTGGTCCAAAGGGTTGCTACGGACCCTTTAGCACGTGGGGGTTGGTCTAAAGGGTTCATAGCTACGTGGGGGTTGGTCCAAAGGGTTGCTACGGACCCTTTAGCATGTGGGGGTTGGTCCAAAGGGTTGCTACGGACCCTTTAGCACGTGGGGGTTGGTCCAAAGGGTTGCTCTCGACGTGGGGGTTAAGTTGAGGGGGTGTGGATGCTAGGGTTAGACTTAGCTGCATGAGAGGGTTAAGTTGAGCGGGCGGGGCTGCTAGGGTTGGACTTAGCAGCATGAGAGGGTTAAGTATGACACCCCCTCAAACGGGCACACACCCCTTTATACTTTTCCCACTGCACATGGGGTCCAACCTGTCCATTCAATCCCCAGCACAGAAAATGTGCTAATTGACTGGCCCCCTGGGTAAGTACATGGTAGTATATAAGAAAGTGCTAATTGACTGGCCCCCTGGATCAAGTACAGAATAGTATATAAGACAGCAGCAGATCAGCCAGCAAATATAATAGCTGGATTTCAACAGTGATCATGGGGAAAGTTACAGCCAAAGGAACGTACAAGCTTCCAAGGAGAAAGTTTAAGCTTTTGAAATCAGTCAGAACTAAGCTTCCAAGGAGAAAGTTTAAGCTTTTGAAATCAGTCAGAACTACTATTAGAAGAAAATTTCTGAAGAGGAGCAAAAGAACCAGGATACGTTTAATGAAAAATTTACTTGAGGACACAGAGGTGAAGTATGAAACCAGTGACCCTAGTTACAAAGATGACAGTGAGGAACAAAGTAGCGATGGCTACAGAGATGACAGTGCAGAAGAAAGTAGAGATGGCTACAGAGATGACAGTGCAGAAGAAAGTAGAGATGGCTACAGAGATGACAGTGCAGAAGAAAGTAGAGATGGCTACAGAGATGACAGTGCAGAAGAAAGTAGAGATGGCTACAGAGATGACAGTGCAGAAGAAAGTAGAGATGGCTACAGAGATGACAGTGCAGAAGAAAGTAGAGATGGCTACAGAGATGACAGTGCAGAAGAAAGTAGCGATGGCTACAAAGATGACAGTGCAGAAGAAAGTAGCGATGGCTACAGAGATGACAGTGCAGATCGAAAAAAAAAACCTAAAAATAAAAATAATCAACTGGACCTTCATTCATACCCCAGTATAAAAGAGAAACTGAAAGAAATGAAAAGATTTTGTACACGTGAAGAAGAACTAAACAGACCAGGACAGCCGTTAAGCCCAGAAACATGGCGAAAAACCAAGATACACGTATTGGGTGAGTTATTGTTGTACCATAACCTGGAACTTGCGTGCAATCACGTGAAGAACTCCTTTTCATCCCTCTAGTGTACTTAGAACACATAAGAAAATGTGGGGGGCACGTAAGCCTACAAAGTTTAATGAACACGGAGGAACTGGAGTCATTTTTTCGATACAAGAAGGTTAGCATAGGAGTAGGTACATACATGTACGTACGTAACTTTGATTAGTGGGCTACATTGAGGACTCTGTTGTGTACATACAGATGGTTGGAAAAATCACAGAAGGCACACTTCAAACATACATCACGCATTTCAAGTATGCAATTCAATTCATTGCTGCCCGGGAAAAAGGACAAAGAGACCTGTGCTTAGATATTACAACCCTTCTGAGCCAAAAGGCAAGACGTCTTCGACACCAACAGATGCTACACACTAACAGTAATAACACCTGGCAACACCTGGACAGCAGGGAACGTTGGCTCCACTGGTGGGCAGGCACACACACACACACACACACACACACACACACACACACACACACACACAGTGAGAGAGATGATTTGTTTTGGTCTATCAGTCATGCCATATTTGTTTCCTTAGGCCTGAAATACTGTCAGTTGTTGGGCAATGTCGAGAAGAATACAATGGGGCAACAGGCCCTGTACGTCGTGCCAAAGCAAGCCAAGCCCTACTGGGACTTCTAATGTATACGGCCATAACGCCAGGGAGAGTAAAAGAATACGCAACCCTGAAACTGGAGGTGGTGAAGGTTCTCCCTCCCATTGGAGACCGTATCACTGACAACATCATACAAGTAAAAGAAAAGGGCGATGAAGCCAGGCTTTTACTAGGAGAGCACAAAACCGTAAAGCACTACGGTGTAGACTATGTGATACTAGAAAAAGGGAACATCCTACTAAATCACCTTGTTGCCCACATTAAGGAACACCGCGGGCAACTGTTACAAGGACGGGAGCACAGTTATTTATTTGCAGTGAGTCTAAACCGCATCCAAAAGTACATGTACATGCCCCCCTTAACACTACATCTCCCTTACAGAACAAAAAAGGAGACCCATTCACCAC
>CAXHUO010000009.1:85000-120000 GCA_964020155.1 Chondrilla cf. caribensis
AGACCGAGACCGCAGGGTAGACAAGGAGGAAGAAGAGATCGCAGGGTAGACAAGGAGGAAGAAGAGATCGCAGGGTAGACAAGGAGGAAGAAGAGATCGCAGGGTAGACAAGGAGGAAGAAGAGATCGAGATCGCAGAGTAGACAAGGAGGAAGAAGAGATCGCAGAGTAGACAAGGAGGAAGAAGAGATCGCAGGGTAGACAAGGAGGAAGAAGAGATCGCAGGGTAGACAAGGAGGAAGAAGAGATCGAGATCGCAGAGTAGACAAGGAGGAAGAAGAGATCGCAGGGTAGACAAGGAGGAAGAAGAGATCGAGATCGCAGGGTAGACAAGGAGGAAGAAGAGATCGAGATCGCAGGGTAGACAAGGAGGAAGAAGAGATCGAAGGGTGGACAAGGAGGAAGAAGAGACCGCAGGGTGGACAAGGAGGAAGAAGAGATCGAAGGGTGGACAAGGAGGAAGAAGAGACCGCAGGGTGGACAAGGAGGAAGAAGAGATCGAAGGGTGGACAAGGAGGAAGAAGAGACCGCAGGGTGGACAAGGAGGAAGAAGAGATCGCAGAGTAGACACGGAGAAAGAAGACCGAGATCGCAAGGTAGACAAAGGGAAAGAAGACCGAGATCGCAGAGTAGACAAGGAGGAAGAAGAGATCGAAGGGTAGACAGACAAAGAGGAAGAAGAGATCGAAGGGTAGACAGGGAGGAAGAAGAGACCGAGATCGCAGGGTAAACATGAACGACTCACCCGGAAATTCTGTTGAGACTCCTCTTGGATCCGATCTGGAGTGCAACTGTAGGGAAAGAAAGGCCAGAAAGGTGGACTAAATACACCGAACAGCACATAGCTAGCTACTAACCGGCCGCCATTTTGTATACTGAGGGTGGCAGCTGGGCTGACGGGACATACCCGGTAACCACGGTGAGGGGTAAGACCTGCCATTAGCAACGTCATCCCAAGATGGCTGCTGGGGGTGTAACCACTAGCAAGCAGCTTGCTAGGTCCCAGACCTCCCATACATTGGGTATGGGAGGTCTGGCCCAAAACGACACATTTGGGAGAGCTACTGCACCAAGCAAAGGACGTCACAGCATTCGAAATGCACAAGACCGACTGAGATGCACCATACAAAATTGCACATGTCACTTTGGATTCTGCAGGCCCTCTACTTCTGCCAGTTTGGGTGGCCCCCATACATGAGGTTGGGAGGAGAGCTGGAGAGGACGGCCCCATACCTCAAGTATGGGCGATTTCAGATCTAAGGAAATAGGTCGTCTGCAGAGACCAAACTGACATGTACCATTTTCTATGACACCCAGGAGGGACATCCGGGGCCATAGAGTGCTCTAACTTGCGGCACGGGGTCGATTGCTTACCCTCCCCATACTCGGGAATAGGCGCCGCCATGTTTGGTTGGGCTATGTATTGCACTGTACTAGCAGAGTGGCATTCTTTTGATGTACGGCGGCATTTCTTTGATGTACAGCGGATGTTCCTTTGATGTGCCGAATACGTAACCACAAAAAGTAATCTTAAATGGCCGCCGAAAGCCGTTTCGAGAAAGACAGCCGAAACGAGCTTCGGACCTGTTCGAGAGAGACGGACAACTCTTCGTTGCACTCGCATGTCATCGGGAAGGCTTCACATTGAGCGAAATCCTACCGCATTCTTCGCAAGCCCATTCCACGCGCGTCTCTAACATGGCATTGGAACTGTTGTTGGGAAAATCCGTTTGGATTCAGAAGCGTTTAAAAACGCAGTCCAGTGAAGAGAGTTCTTCATCCAGATGAAGAACTCTCTATAACACACCACAGGGTATACATATGTACAACGGCTACACGTGTACAATGGGTACATAGCAATTCACATGAGATAGAAATTTAATACAACACCAACTCCCCTAGCAAGGGGTTTGTAATAGCATGGCTTGCATGCAGCATAAGTATAATATGCTGCATGCAAGCCAGTTGGGATGGGTCCATGCGGGGAGAACACACGTACATACATAGCAATTCACATGAGATAGAAATTTAATACAACACCAACTCCCCTAGCAAGGGGTTTGTAATAGCATGGCTTGCATGCAGCATAAGTATAATATGCTGCATGCAAGCCAGTTGGGATGGGTCCATGCGGGGAGAACACACGTACATACATAGCAATTCACATGAGATAGAAATTTAATACAACACCAGCTCCCCTAGCAAGGGGTTTGTAATAGCATGGCTTGCATGCAGCATAAGTATAATATGCTGCATGCAAGCCAGTTGGGATGGGTCCATGCGGGGAGAACACACGTACATACATAGCAATTCACATGAGATAGAAATTTAATACAACACCAGCTCCCCTAGCAAGGGGTTTGTAATAACATGGCCTGCATGCAGCATAAGTATAGGCTGCATGCAAGCCAGTTGGGATGGGTCCATGCGGGGAGAACACACGTACATACATAGCAATTCACATGAGATAGAAATTTAATACAACACCAGCTCCCCTAGCAAGGGGTTTGTAATAACATGGCTTGCATGCAGCATAAGTATAATATGCTGCATGCAAGCCAGTTGGGATGGGTCCATGCGGGGAGAACACACGTACATACATAGCAATTCACATGAGATAGAAATTTAATACAACACCAACTCCCCTAGCAAGGGGTTTGTAATAGCATGGCTTGCATGCAGCATAAGTATAATATGCTGCATGCAAGCCAGTTGGGATGGGTCCATGCGGGGAGAACACACGTACATACATAGCAATTCACATGAGATAGAAATTTAATACAACACCAGCTCCCCTAGCAAGGGGTTTGTAATAGCATGGCTTGCATGCAGCATAAGTATAATATGCTGCATGCAAGCCAGTTGGGATGGGTCCATGCGGGGAGAACACACGTACATACATAGCAATTCACATGAGATAGAAATTTAATACAACACCAACTCCCCTAGCAAGGGGTTTGTAATAGCATGGCTTGCATGCAGCATAAGTATAATATGCTGCATGCAAGCCAGTTGGGATGGGTCCATGCGGGGAGAACACACGTACATACATAGCAATTCACATGAGATAGAAATTTAATACAACACCAGCTCCCCTAGCAAGGGGTTTGTAATAACATGGCCTGCATGCAGCATAAGTATAGGCTGCATGCAAGCCAGTTGGGATGGGTCCATGCGGGGAGAACACACGTACATACATAGCAATTCACATGAGATAGAAATTTAATACAACACCAGCTCCCCTAGCAAGGGGTTTGTAATAGCATGGCTTGCATGCAGCATAAGTATAATATGCTGCATGCAAGCCAGTTGGGATGGGTCCATGCGGGGAGAACACACGTACATACATAGCAATTCACATGAGATAGAAATTTAATACAACACCAGCTCCCCTAGCAAGGGGTTTGTAATAGCATGGCTTGCATGCAGCATAAGTATAATATGCTGCATGCAAGCCAGTTGGGATGGGTCCATGCGGGGAGAACACACGTACATACATAGCAATTCACATGAGATAGAAATTTAATACAACACCAACTCCCCTAGCAAGGGGTTTGTAATAGCATGGCTTGCATGCAGCATAAGTATAATATGCTGCATGCAAGCCAGTTGGGATGGGTCCATGCGGGGAGAACACACGTACATACATAGCAATTCACATGAGATAGAAATTTAATACAACACCAGCTCCCCTAGCAAGGGGTTTGTAATAGCATGGCTTGCATGCAGCATAAGTATAATATGCTGCATGCAAGCCAGTTGGGATGGGTCCATGCGGGGAGAACACACGTACATACATAGCAATTCACATGAGATAGAAATTTAATACAACACCAGCTCCCCTAGCAAGGGGTTTGTAATAACATGGCCTGCATGCAGCATAAGTATAGGCTGCATGCAAGCCAGTTGGGATGGGTCCATGCGGGGAGAACACACGTACATACATAGCAATTCACATGAGATAGAAATTTAATACAACACCAGCTCCCCTAGCAAGGGGTTTGTAATAGCATGGCTTGCATGCAGCATAAGTATAGGCTGCATGCAAGCCAGTTGGGATGGGTCCATGCGGGGAGAACACACGTACATACATAGCAATTCACATGAGATAGAAATTTAATACAACACCAGCTCCCCTAGCAAGGGGTTTGTAATAGCATGGCTTGCATGCAGCATAAGTATAATATGCTGCATGCAAGCCAGTTGGGATGGGTCCATGCGGGGAGAACACACGTACATACATAGCAATTCACATGAGATAGAAATTTAATACAACACCAGCTCCCCTAGCAAGGGGTTTGTAATAACATGGCCTGCATGCAGCATAAGTATAGGCTGCATGCAAGCCAGTTGGGATGGGTCCATGCGGGGAGAACACACGTACATACATAGCAATTCACATGAGATAGAAATTTAATACAACACCAGCTCCCCTAGCAAGGGGTTTGTAATAACATGGCTTGCATGCAGCATAAGTATAATATGCTGCATGCAAGCCAGTTGGGATGGGTCCATGCGGGGAGAACACACGTACATACATAGCAATTCACATGAGATAGAAATTTAATACAACACCAACTCCCCTAGCAAGGGGTTTGTAATAGCATGGCTTGCATGCAGCATAAGTATAATATGCTGCATGCAAGCCAGTTGGGATGGGTCCATGCGGGGAGAACACACGTACATACATAGCAATTCACATGAGATAGAAATTTAATACAACACCAGCTCCCCTAGCAAGGGGTTTGTAATAGCATGGCTTGCATGCAGCATAAGTATAATATGCTGCATGCAAGCCAGTTGGGATGGGTCCATGCGGGGAGAACACACGTACATACATAGCAATTCACATGAGATAGAAATTTAATACAACACCAACTCCCCTAGCAAGGGGTTTGTAATAGCATGGCTTGCATGCAGCATAAGTATAATATGCTGCATGCAAGCCAGTTGGGATGGGTCCATGCGGGGAGAACACACGTACATACATAGCAATTCACATGAGATAGAAATTTAATACAACACCAGCTCCCCTAGCAAGGGGTTTGTAATAACATGGCCTGCATGCAGCATAAGTATAGGCTGCATGCAAGCCAGTTGGGATGGGTCCATGCGGGGAGAACACACGTACATACATAGCAATTCACATGAGATAGAAATTTAATACAACACCAGCTCCCCTAGCAAGGGGTTTGTAATAGCATGGCTTGCATGCAGCATAAGTATAATATGCTGCATGCAAGCCAGTTGGGATGGGTCCATGCGGGGAGAACACACGTACATACATAGCAATTCACATGAGATAGAAATTTAATACAACACCAGCTCCCCTAGCAAGGGGTTTGTAATAGCATGGCTTGCATGCAGCATAAGTATAATATGCTGCATGCAAGCCAGTTGGGATGGGTCCATGCGGGGAGAACACACGTACATACATAGCAATTCACATGAGATAGAAATTTAATACAACACCAACTCCCCTAGCAAGGGGTTTGTAATAGCATGGCTTGCATGCAGCATAAGTATAATATGCTGCATGCAAGCCAGTTGGGATGGGTCCATGCGGGGAGAACACACGTACATACATAGCAATTCACATGAGATAGAAATTTAATACAACACCAGCTCCCCTAGCAAGGGGTTTGTAATAGCATGGCTTGCATGCAGCATAAGTATAATATGCTGCATGCAAGCCAGTTGGGATGGGTCCATGCGGGGAGAACACACGTACATACATAGCAATTCACATGAGATAGAAATTTAATACAACACCAGCTCCCCTAGCAAGGGGTTTGTAATAACATGGCCTGCATGCAGCATAAGTATAGGCTGCATGCAAGCCAGTTGGGATGGGTCCATGCGGGGAGAACACACGTACATACATAGCAATTCACATGAGATAGAAATTTAATACAACACCAGCTCCCCTAGCAAGGGGTTTGTAATAGCATGGCTTGCATGCAGCATAAGTATAGGCTGCATGCAAGCCAGTTGGGATGGGTCCATGCGGGGAGAACACACGTACATACATAGCAATTCACATGAGATAGAAATTTAATACAACACCAACTCCCCTAGCAAGGGGTTTGTAATAGCATGGCTTGCATGCAGCATAAGTATAATATGCTGCATGCAAGCCAGTTGGGATGGGTCCATGCGGGGAGAACACACGTACATACATAGCAATTCACATGAGATAGAAATTTAATACAACACCAGCTCCCCTAGCAAGGGGTTTGTAATAGCATGGCTTGCATGCAGCATAAGTATAATATGCTGCATGCAAGCCAGTTGGGATGGGTCCATGCGGGGAGAACACACGTACATACATAGCAATTCACATGAGATAGAAATTTAATACAACACCAACTCCCCTAGCAAGGGGTTTGTAATAGCATGGCTTGCATGCAGCATAAGTATAATATGCTGCATGCAAGCCAGTTGGGATGGGTCCATGCGGGGAGAACACACGTACATACATAGCAATTCACATGAGATAGAAATTTAATACAACACCAGCTCCCCTAGCAAGGGGTTTGTAATAACATGGCCTGCATGCAGCATAAGTATAGGCTGCATGCAAGCCAGTTGGGATGGGTCCATGCGGGGAGAACACACGTACATACATAGCAATTCACATGAGATAGAAATTTAATACAACACCAGCTCCCCTAGCAAGGGGTTTGTAATAGCATGGCTTGCATGCAGCATAAGTATAGGCTGCATGCAAGCCAGTTGGGATGGGTCCATGCGGGGAGAACACACGTACATACATAGCAATTCACATGAGATAGAAATTTAATACAACACCAGCTCCCCTAGCAAGGGGTTTGTAATAGCATGGCTTGCATGCAGCATAAGTATAATATGCTGCATGCAAGCCAGTTGGGATGGGTCCATGCGGGGAGAACACACGTACATACATAGCAATTCACATGAGATAGAAATTTAATACAACACCAGCTCCCCTAGCAAGGGGTTTGTAATAACATGGCCTGCATGCAGCATAAGTATAGGCTGCATGCAAGCCAGTTGGGATGGGTCCATGCGGGGAGAACACACGTACATACATAGCAATTCACATGAGATAGAAATTTAATACAACACCAGCTCCCCTAGCAAGGGGTTTGTAATAGCATGGCTTGCATGCAGCATAAGTATAGGCTGCATGCAAGCCAGTTGGGATGGGTCCATGCGGGGAGAACACACGTACATACATAGCAATTCACATGAGATAGAAATTTAATACAACACCAGCTCCCCTAGCAAGGGGTTTGTAATAGCATGGCTTGCATGCAGCATAAGTATAATATGCTGCATGCAAGCCAGTTGGGATGGGTCCATGCGGGGAGAACACACGTACATACATAGCAATTCACATGAGATAGAAATTTAATACAACACCAGCTCCCCTAGCAAGGGGTTTGTAATAGCATGGCTTGCATGCAGCATAAGTATAATATGCTGCATGCAAGCCAGTTGGGATGGGTCCATGCGGGGAGAACACACGTACATACATAGCAATTCACATGAGATAGAAATTTAATACAACACCAGCTCCCCTAGCAAGGGGTTTGTAATAACATGGCCTGCATGCAGCATAAGTATAGGCTGCATGCAAGCCAGTTGGGATGGGTCCATGCGGGGAGAACACACGTACATACATAGCAATTCACATGAGATAGAAATTTAATACAACACCAACTCCCCTAGCAAGGGGTTTGTAATAGCATGGCTTGCATGCAGCATAAGTATAATATGCTGCATGCAAGCCAGTTGGGATGGGTCCATGCGGGGAGAACACACGTACATACATAGCAATTCACATGAGATAGAAATTTAATACAACACCAACTCCCCTAGCAAGGGGTTTGTAATAGCATGGCTTGCATGCAGCATAAGTATAATATGCTGCATGCAAGCCAGTTGGGATGGGTCCATGCGGGGAGAACACACGTACATACATAGCAATTCACATGAGATAGAAATTTAATACAACACCAGCTCCCCTAGCAAGGGGTTTGTAATAACATGGCCTGCATGCAGCATAAGTATAGGCTGCATGCAAGCCAGTTGGGATGGGTCCATGCGGGGAGAACACACGTACATACATAGCAATTCACATGAGATAGAAATTTAATACAACACCAGCTCCCCTAGCAAGGGGTTTGTAATAGCATGGCTTGCATGCAGCATAAGTATAGGCTGCATGCAAGCCAGTTGGGATGGGTCCATGCGGGGAGAACACACGTACATACATAGCAATTCACATGAGATAGAAATTTAATACAACACCAGCTCCCCTAGCAAGGGGTTTGTAATAGCATGGCTTGCATGCAGCATAAGTATAATATGCTGCATGCAAGCCAGTTGGGATGGGTCCATGCGGGGAGAACACACGTACATACATAGCAATTCACATGAGATAGAAATTTAATACAACACCAGCTCCCCTAGCAAGGGGTTTGTAATAGCATGGCTTGCATGCAGCATAAGTATAATATGCTGCATGCAAGCCAGTTGGGATGGGTCCATGCGGGGAGAACACACGTACATACATAGCAATTCACATGAGATAGAAATTTAATACAACACCAACTCCCCTAGCAAGGGGTTTGTAATAGCATGGCTTGCATGCAGCATAAGTATAATATGCTGCATGCAAGCCAGTTGGGATGGGTCCATGCGGGGAGAACACACGTACATACATAGCAATTCACATGAGATAGAAATTTAATACAACACCAGCTCCCCTAGCAAGGGGTTTGTAATAACATGGCCTGCATGCAGCATAAGTATAGGCTGCATGCAAGCCAGTTGGGATGGGTCCATGCGGGGAGAACACACGTACATACATAGCAATTCACATGAGATAGAAATTTAATACAACACCAGCTCCCCTAGCAAGGGGTTTGTAATAGCATGGCTTGCATGCAGCATAAGTATAGGCTGCATGCAAGCCAGTTGGGATGGGTCCATGCGGGGAGAACACACGTACATACATAGCAATTCACATGAGATAGAAATTTAATACAACACCAGCTCCCCTAGCAAGGGGTTTGTAATAGCATGGCTTGCATGCAGCATAAGTATAATATGCTGCATGCAAGCCAGTTGGGATGGGTCCATGCGGGGAGAACACACGTACATACATAGCAATTCACATGAGATAGAAATTTAATACAACACCAGCTCCCCTAGCAAGGGGTTTGTAATAGCATGGCTTGCATGCAGCATAAGTATAATATGCTGCATGCAAGCCAGTTGGGATGGGTCCATGCGGGGAGAACACACGTACATACATAGCAATTCACATGAGATAGAAATTTAATACAACACCAGCTCCCCTAGCAAGGGGTTTGTAATAACATGGCCTGCATGCAGCATAAGTATAGGCTGCATGCAAGCCAGTTGGGATGGGTCCATGCGGGGAGAACACACGTACATACATAGCAATTCACATGAGATAGAAATTTAATACAACACCAACTCCCCTAGCAAGGGGTTTGTAATAGCATGGCTTGCATGCAGCATAAGTATAATATGCTGCATGCAAGCCAGTTGGGATGGGTCCATGCGGGGAGAACACACGTACATACATAGCAATTCACATGAGATAGAAATTTAATACAACACCAACTCCCCTAGCAAGGGGTTTGTAATAGCATGGCTTGCATGCAGCATAAGTATAATATGCTGCATGCAAGCCAGTTGGGATGGGTCCATGCGGGGAGAACACACGTACATACATAGCAATTCACATGAGATAGAAATTTAATACAACACCAGCTCCCCTAGCAAGGGGTTTGTAATAACATGGCCTGCATGCAGCATAAGTATAGGCTGCATGCAAGCCAGTTGGGATGGGTCCATGCGGGGAGAACACACGTACATACATAGCAATTCACATGAGATAGAAATTTAATACAACACCAGCTCCCCTAGCAAGGGGTTTGTAATAGCATGGCTTGCATGCAGCATAAGTATAGGCTGCATGCAAGCCAGTTGGGATGGGTCCATGCGGGGAGAACACACGTACATACATAGCAATTCACATGAGATAGAAATTTAATACAACACCAGCTCCCCTAGCAAGGGGTTTGTAATAGCATGGCTTGCATGCAGCATAAGTATAATATGCTGCATGCAAGCCAGTTGGGATGGGTCCATGCGGGGAGAACACACGTACATACATAGCAATTCACATGAGATAGAAATTTAATACAACACCAACTCCCCTAGCAAGGGGTTTGTAATAGCATGGCTTGCATGCAGCATAAGTATAATATGCTGCATGCAAGCCAGTTGGGATGGGTCCATGCGGGGAGAACACACGTACATACATAGCAATTCACATGAGATAGAAATTTAATACAACACCAGCTCCCCTAGCAAGGGGTTTGTAATAGCATGGCTTGCATGCAGCATAAGTATAATATGCTGCATGCAAGCCAGTTGGGATGGGTCCATGCGGGGAGAACACACGTACATACATAGCAATTCACATGAGATAGAAATTTAATACAACACCAGCTCCCCTAGCAAGGGGTTTGTAATAACATGGCCTGCATGCAGCATAAGTATAGGCTGCATGCAAGCCAGTTGGGATGGGTCCATGCGGGGAGAACACACGTACATACATAGCAATTCACATGAGATAGAAATTTAATACAACACCAACTCCCCTAGCAAGGGGTTTGTAATAGCATGGCTTGCATGCAGCATAAGTATAATATGCTGCATGCAAGCCAGTTGGGATGGGTCCATGCGGGGAGAACACACGTACATACATAGCAATTCACATGAGATAGAAATTTAATACAACACCAACTCCCCTAGCAAGGGGTTTGTAATAGCATGGCTTGCATGCAGCATAAGTATAATATGCTGCATGCAAGCCAGTTGGGATGGGTCCATGCGGGGAGAACACACGTACATACATAGCAATTCACATGAGATAGAAATTTAATACAACACCAGCTCCCCTAGCAAGGGGTTTGTAATAACATGGCCTGCATGCAGCATAAGTATAGGCTGCATGCAAGCCAGTTGGGATGGGTCCATGCGGGGAGAACACACGTACATACATAGCAATTCACATGAGATAGAAATTTAATACAACACCAGCTCCCCTAGCAAGGGGTTTGTAATAGCATGGCTTGCATGCAGCATAAGTATAGGCTGCATGCAAGCCAGTTGGGATGGGTCCATGCGGGGAGAACACACGTACATACATAGCAATTCACATGAGATAGAAATTTAATACAACACCAGCTCCCCTAGCAAGGGGTTTGTAATAGCATGGCTTGCATGCAGCATAAGTATAATATGCTGCATGCAAGCCAGTTGGGATGGGTCCATGCGGGGAGAACACACGTACATACATAGCAATTCACATGAGATAGAAATTTAATACAACACCAACTCCCCTAGCAAGGGGTTTGTAATAGCATGGCTTGCATGCAGCATAAGTATAATATGCTGCATGCAAGCCAGTTGGGATGGGTCCATGCGGGGAGAACACACGTACATACATAGCAATTCACATGAGATAGAAATTTAATACAACACCAGCTCCCCTAGCAAGGGGTTTGTAATAGCATGGCTTGCATGCAGCATAAGTATAATATGCTGCATGCAAGCCAGTTGGGATGGGTCCATGCGGGGAGAACACACGTACATACATAGCAATTCACATGAGATAGAAATTTAATACAACACCAGCTCCCCTAGCAAGGGGTTTGTAATAACATGGCCTGCATGCAGCATAAGTATAGGCTGCATGCAAGCCAGTTGGGATGGGTCCATGCGGGGAGAACACACGTACATACATAGCAATTCACATGAGATAGAAATTTAATACAACACCAGCTCCCCTAGCAAGGGGTTTGTAATAGCATGGCTTGCATGCAGCATAAGTATAGGCTGCATGCAAGCCAGTTGGGATGGGTCCATGCGGGGAGAACACACGTACATACATAGCAATTCACATGAGATAGAAATTTAATACAACACCAACTCCCCTAGCAAGGGGTTTGTAATAGCATGGCTTGCATGCAGCATAAGTATAATATGCTGCATGCAAGCCAGTTGGGATGGGTCCATGCGGGGAGAACACACGTACATACATAGCAATTCACATGAGATAGAAATTTAATACAACACCAGCTCCCCTAGCAAGGGGTTTGTAATAGCATGGCTTGCATGCAGCATAAGTATAATATGCTGCATGCAAGCCAGTTGGGATGGGTCCATGCGGGGAGAACACACGTACATACATAGCAATTCACATGAGATAGAAATTTAATACAACACCAACTCCCCTAGCAAGGGGTTTGTAATAGCATGGCTTGCATGCAGCATAAGTATAATATGCTGCATGCAAGCCAGTTGGGATGGGTCCATGCGGGGAGAACACACGTACATACATAGCAATTCACATGAGATAGAAATTTAATACAACACCAGCTCCCCTAGCAAGGGGTTTGTAATAGCATGGCTTGCATGCAGCATAAGTATAATATGCTGCATGCAAGCCAGTTGGGATGGGTCCATGCGGGGAGAACACACGTACATACATAGCAATTCACATGAGATAGAAATTTAATACAACACCAACTCCCCTAGCAAGGGGTTTGTAATAGCATGGCTTGCATGCAGCATAAGTATAATATGCTGCATGCAAGCCAGTTGGGATGGGTCCATGCGGGGAGAACACACGTACATACATAGCAATTCACATGAGATAGAAATTTAATACAACACCAGCTCCCCTAGCAAGGGGTTTGTAATAGCATGGCTTGCATGCAGCATAAGTATAGGCTGCATGCAAGCCAGTTGGGATGGGTCCATGCGGGGAGAACACACGTACATACATAGCAATTCACATGAGATAGAAATTTAATACAACACCAGCTCCCCTAGCAAGGGGTTTGTAATAGCATGGCTTGCATGCAGCATAAGTATAATATGCTGCATGCAAGCCAGTTGGGATGGGTCCATGCGGGGAGAACACACGTACATACATAGCAATTCACATGAGATAGAAATTTAATACAACACCAGCTCCCCTAGCAAGGGGTTTGTAATAGCATGGCTTGCATGCAGCATAAGTATAATATGCTGCATGCAAGCCAGTTGGGATGGGTCCATGCGGGGAGAACACACGTACATACATAGCAATTCACATGAGATAGAAATTTAATACAACACCAGCTCCCCTAGCAAGGGGTTTGTAATAACATGGCCTGCATGCAGCATAAGTATAGGCTGCATGCAAGCCAGTTGGGATGGGTCCATGCGGGGAGAACACACGTACATACATAGCAATTCACATGAGATAGAAATTTAATACAACACCAGCTCCCCTAGCAAGGGGTTTGTAATAGCATGGCTTGCATGCAGCATAAGTATAGGCTGCATGCAAGCCAGTTGGGATGGGTCCATGCGGGGAGAACACACGTACATACATAGCAATTCACATGAGATAGAAATTTAATACAACACCAACTCCCCTAGCAAGGGGTTTGTAATAGCATGGCTTGCATGCAGCATAAGTATAATATGCTGCATGCAAGCCAGTTGGGATGGGTCCATGCGGGGAGAACACACGTACATACATAGCAATTCACATGAGATAGAAATTTAATACAACACCAACTCCCCTAGCAAGGGGTTTGTAATAGCATGGCTTGCATGCAGCATAAGTATAATATGCTGCATGCAAGCCAGTTGGGATGGGTCCATGCGGGGAGAACACACGTACATACATAGCAATTCACATGAGATAGAAATTTAATACAACACCAACTCCCCTAGCAAGGGGTTTGTAATAGCATGGCTTGCATGCAGCATAAGTATAATATGCTGCATGCAAGCCAGTTGGGATGGGTCCATGCGGGGAGAACACACGTACATACATAGCAATTCACATGAGATAGAAATTTAATACAACACCAGCTCCCCTAGCAAGGGGTTTGTAATAGCATGGCTTGCATGCAGCATAAGTATAATATGCTGCATGCAAGCCAGTTGGGATGGGTCCATGCGGGGAGAACACACGTACATACATAGCAATTCACATGAGATAGAAATTTAATACAACACCAGCTCCCCTAGCAAGGGGTTTGTAATAGCATGGCTTGCATGCAGCATAAGTATAATATGCTGCATGCAAGCCAGTTGGGATGGGTCCATGCGGGGAGAACACACGTACATACATAGCAATTCACATGAGATAGAAATTTAATACAACACCAGCTCCCCTAGCAAGGGGTTTGTAATAACATGGCCTGCATGCAGCATAAGTATAGGCTGCATGCAAGCCAGTTGGGATGGGTCCATGCGGGGAGAACACACGTACATACATAGCAATTCACATGAGATAGAAATTTAATACAACACCAGCTCCCCTAGCAAGGGGTTTGTAATAGCATGGCTTGCATGCAGCATAAGTATAGGCTGCATGCAAGCCAGTTGGGATGGGTCCATGCGGGGAGAACACACGTACATACATAGCAATTCACATGAGATAGAAATTTAATACAACACCAACTCCCCTAGCAAGGGGTTTGTAATAGCATGGCTTGCATGCAGCATAAGTATAATATGCTGCATGCAAGCCAGTTGGGATGGGTCCATGCGGGGAGAACACACGTACATACATAGCAATTCACATGAGATAGAAATTTAATACAACACCAGCTCCCCTAGCAAGGGGTTTGTAATAACATGGCCTGCATGCAGCATAAGTATAGGCTGCATGCAAGCCAGTTGGGATGGGTCCATGCGGGGAGAACACACGTACATACATAGCAATTCACATGAGATAGAAATTTAATACAACACCAGCTCCCCTAGCAAGGGGTTTGTAATAACATGGCTTGCATGCAGCATAAGTATAATATGCTGCATGCAAGCCAGTTGGGATGGGTCCATGCGGGGAGAACACACGTACATACATAGCAATTCACATGAGATAGAAATTTAATACAACACCAACTCCCCTAGCAAGGGGTTTGTAATAGCATGGCTTGCATGCAGCATAAGTATAATATGCTGCATGCAAGCCAGTTGGGATGGGTCCATGCGGGGAGAACACACGTACATACATAGCAATTCACATGAGATAGAAATTTAATACAACACCAGCTCCCCTAGCAAGGGGTTTGTAATAACATGGCCTGCATGCAGCATAAGTATAGGCTGCATGCAAGCCAGTTGGGATGGGTCCATGCGGGGAGAACACACGTACATACATAGCAATTCACATGAGATAGAAATTTAATACAACACCAGCTCCCCTAGCAAGGGGTTTGTAATAGCATGGCTTGCATGCAGCATAAGTATAGGCTGCATGCAAGCCAGTTGGGATGGGTCCATGCGGGGAGAACACACGTACATACATAGCAATTCACATGAGATAGAAATTTAATACAACACCAACTCCCCTAGCAAGGGGTTTGTAATAGCATGGCTTGCATGCAGCATAAGTATAATATGCTGCATGCAAGCCAGTTGGGATGGGTCCATGCGGGGAGAACACACGTACATACATAGCAATTCACATGAGATAGAAATTTAATACAACACCAACTCCCCTAGCAAGGGGTTTGTAATAGCATGGCTTGCATGCAGCATAAGTATAATATGCTGCATGCAAGCCAGTTGGGATGGGTCCATGCGGGGAGAACACACGTACATACATAGCAATTCACATGAGATAGAAATTTAATACAACACCAACTCCCCTAGCAAGGGGTTTGTAATAGCATGGCTTGCATGCAGCATAAGTATAATATGCTGCATGCAAGCCAGTTGGGATGGGTCCATGCGGGGAGAACACACGTACATACATAGCAATTCACATGAGATAGAAATTTAATACAACACCAGCTCCCCTAGCAAGGGGTTTGTAATAGCATGGCTTGCATGCAGCATAAGTATAATATGCTGCATGCAAGCCAGTTGGGATGGGTCCATGCGGGGAGAACACACGTACATACATAGCAATTCACATGAGATAGAAATTTAATACAACACCAGCTCCCCTAGCAAGGGGTTTGTAATAGCATGGCTTGCATGCAGCATAAGTATAATATGCTGCATGCAAGCCAGTTGGGATGGGTCCATGCGGGGAGAACACACGTACATACATAGCAATTCACATGAGATAGAAATTTAATACAACACCAGCTCCCCTAGCAAGGGGTTTGTAATAACATGGCCTGCATGCAGCATAAGTATAGGCTGCATGCAAGCCAGTTGGGATGGGTCCATGCGGGGAGAACACACGTACATACATAGCAATTCACATGAGATAGAAATTTAATACAACACCAGCTCCCCTAGCAAGGGGTTTGTAATAGCATGGCTTGCATGCAGCATAAGTATAATATGCTGCATGCAAGCCAGTTGGGATGGGTCCATGCGGGGAGAACACACGTACATACATAGCAATTCACATGAGATAGAAATTTAATACAACACCAGCTCCCCTAGCAAGGGGTTTGTAATAGCATGGCTTGCATGCAGCATAAGTATAATATGCTGCATGCAAGCCAGTTGGGATGGGTCCATGCGGGGAGAACACACGTACATACATAGCAATTCACATGAGATAGAAATTTAATACAACACCAGCTCCCCTAGCAAGGGGTTTGTAATAACATGGCCTGCATGCAGCATAAGTATAGGCTGCATGCAAGCCAGTTGGGATGGGTCCATGCGGGGAGAACACACGTACATACATAGCAATTCACATGAGATAGAAATTTAATACAACACCAGCTCCCCTAGCAAGGGGTTTGTAATAACATGGCTTGCATGCAGCATAAGTATAATATGCTGCATGCAAGCCAGTTGGGATGGGTCCATGCGGGGAGAACACACGTACATACATAGCAATTCACATGAGATAGAAATTTAATACAACACCAACTCCCCTAGCAAGGGGTTTGTAATAGCATGGCTTGCATGCAGCATAAGTATAATATGCTGCATGCAAGCCAGTTGGGATGGGTCCATGCGGGGAGAACACACGTACATACATAGCAATTCACATGAGATAGAAATTTAATACAACACCAACTCCCCTAGCAAGGGGTTTGTAATAGCATGGCTTGCATGCAGCATAAGTATAATATGCTGCATGCAAGCCAGTTGGGATGGGTCCATGCGGGGAGAACACACGTACATACATAGCAATTCACATGAGATAGAAATTTAATACAACACCAGCTCCCCTAGCAAGGGGTTTGTAATAACATGGCCTGCATGCAGCATAAGTATAGGCTGCATGCAAGCCAGTTGGGATGGGTCCATGCGGGGAGAACACACGTACATACATAGCAATTCACATGAGATAGAAATTTAATACAACACCAGCTCCCCTAGCAAGGGGTTTGTAATAGCATGGCTTGCATGCAGCATAAGTATAATATGCTGCATGCAAGCCAGTTGGGATGGGTCCATGCGGGGAGAACACACGTACATACATAGCAATTCACATGAGATAGAAATTTAATACAACACCAGCTCCCCTAGCAAGGGGTTTGTAATAGCATGGCTTGCATGCAGCATAAGTATAATATGCTGCATGCAAGCCAGTTGGGATGGGTCCATGCGGGGAGAACACACGTACATACATAGCAATTCACATGAGATAGAAATTTAATACAACACCAGCTCCCCTAGCAAGGGGTTTGTAATAACATGGCCTGCATGCAGCATAAGTATAGGCTGCATGCAAGCCAGTTGGGATGGGTCCATGCGGGGAGAACACACGTACATACATAGCAATTCACATGAGATAGAAATTTAATACAACACCAGCTCCCCTAGCAAGGGGTTTGTAATAACATGGCTTGCATGCAGCATAAGTATAATATGCTGCATGCAAGCCAGTTGGGATGGGTCCATGCGGGGAGAACACACGTACATACATAGCAATTCACATGAGATAGAAATTTAATACAACACCAACTCCCCTAGCAAGGGGTTTGTAATAGCATGGCTTGCATGCAGCATAAGTATAATATGCTGCATGCAAGCCAGTTGGGATGGGTCCATGCGGGGAGAACACACGTACATACATAGCAATTCACATGAGATAGAAATTTAATACAACACCAACTCCCCTAGCAAGGGGTTTGTAATAGCATGGCTTGCATGCAGCATAAGTATAATATGCTGCATGCAAGCCAGTTGGGATGGGTCCATGCGGGGAGAACACACGTACATACATAGCAATTCACATGAGATAGAAATTTAATACAACACCAGCTCCCCTAGCAAGGGGTTTGTAATAGCATGGCTTGCATGCAGCATAAGTATAATATGCTGCATGCAAGCCAGTTGGGATGGGTCCATGCGGGGAGAACACACGTACATACATAGCAATTCACATGAGATAGAAATTTAATACAACACCAGCTCCCCTAGCAAGGGGTTTGTAATAACATGGCCTGCATGCAGCATAAGTATAGGCTGCATGCAAGCCAGTTGGGATGGGTCCATGCGGGGAGAACACACGTACATACATAGCAATTCACATGAGATAGAAATTTAATACAACACCAGCTCCCCTAGCAAGGGGTTTGTAATAGCATGGCTTGCATGCAGCATAAGTATAATATGCTGCATGCAAGCCAGTTGGGATGGGTCCATGCGGGGAGAACACACGTACATACATAGCAATTCACATGAGATAGAAATTTAATACAACACCAGCTCCCCTAGCAAGGGGTTTGTAATAGCATGGCTTGCATGCAGCATAAGTATAATATGCTGCATGCAAGCCAGTTGGGATGGGTCCATGCGGGGAGAACACACGTACATACATAGCAATTCACATGAGATAGAAATTTAATACAACACCAGCTCCCCTAGCAAGGGGTTTGTAATAACATGGCCTGCATGCAGCATAAGTATAGGCTGCATGCAAGCCAGTTGGGATGGGTCCATGCGGGGAGAACACACGTACATACATAGCAATTCACATGAGATAGAAATTTAATACAACACCAGCTCCCCTAGCAAGGGGTTTGTAATAACATGGCTTGCATGCAGCATAAGTATAATATGCTGCATGCAAGCCAGTTGGGATGGGTCCATGCGGGGAGAACACACGTACATACATAGCAATTCACATGAGATAGAAATTTAATACAACACCAACTCCCCTAGCAAGGGGTTTGTAATAGCATGGCTTGCATGCAGCATAAGTATAATATGCTGCATGCAAGCCAGTTGGGATGGGTCCATGCGGGGAGAACACACGTACATACATAGCAATTCACATGAGATAGAAATTTAATACAACACCAACTCCCCTAGCAAGGGGTTTGTAATAGCATGGCTTGCATGCAGCATAAGTATAATATGCTGCATGCAAGCCAGTTGGGATGGGTCCATGCGGGGAGAACACACGTACATACATAGCAATTCACATGAGATAGAAATTTAATACAACACCAACTCCCCTAGCAAGGGGTTTGTAATAGCATGGCTTGCATGCAGCATAAGTATAATATGCTGCATGCAAGCCAGTTGGGATGGGTCCATGCGGGGAGAACACACGTACATACATAGCAATTCACATGAGATAGAAATTTAATACAACACCAGCTCCCCTAGCAAGGGGTTTGTAATAGCATGGCTTGCATGCAGCATAAGTATAATATGCTGCATGCAAGCCAGTTGGGATGGGTCCATGCGGGGAGAACACACGTACATACATAGCAATTCACATGAGATAGAAATTTAATACAACACCAGCTCCCCTAGCAAGGGGTTTGTAATAACATGGCCTGCATGCAGCATAAGTATAGGCTGCATGCAAGCCAGTTGGGATGGGTCCATGCGGGGAGAACACACGTACATACATAGCAATTCACATGAGATAGAAATTTAATACAACACCAGCTCCCCTAGCAAGGGGTTTGTAATAGCATGGCTTGCATGCAGCATAAGTATAATATGCTGCATGCAAGCCAGTTGGGATGGGTCCATGCGGGGAGAACACACGTACATACATAGCAATTCACATGAGATAGAAATTTAATACAACACCAACTCCCCTAGCAAGGGGTTTGTAATAGCATGGCTTGCATGCAGCATAAGTATAATATGCTGCATGCAAGCCAGTTGGGATGGGTCCATGCGGGGAGAACACACGTACATACATAGCAATTCACATGAGATAGAAATTTAATACAACACCAGCTCCCCTAGCAAGGGGTTTGTAATAGCATGGCTTGCATGCAGCATAAGTATAATATGCTGCATGCAAGCCAGTTGGGATGGGTCCATGCGGGGAGAACACACGTACATACATAGCAATTCACATGAGATAGAAATTTAATACAACACCAGCTCCCCTAGCAAGGGGTTTGTAATAGCATGGCTTGCATGCAGCATAAGTATAATATGCTGCATGCAAGCCAGTTGGGATGGGTCCATGCGGGGAGAACACACGTACATACATAGCAATTCACATGAGATAGAAATTTAATACAACACCAGCTCCCCTAGCAAGGGGTTTGTAATAGCATGGCTTGCATGCAGCATAAGTATAGGCTGCATGCAAGCCAGTTGGGATGGGTCCATGCGGGGAGAACACACGTACATACATAGCAATTCACATGAGATAGAAATTTAATACAACACCAACTCCCCTAGCAAGGGGTTTGTAATAGCATGGCTTGCATGCAGCATAAGTATAATATGCTGCATGCAAGCCAGTTGGGATGGGTCCATGCGGGGAGAACACACGTACATACATAGCAATTCACATGAGATAGAAATTTAATACAACACCAGCTCCCCTAGCAAGGGGTTTGTAATAACATGGCCTGCATGCAGCATAAGTATAGGCTGCATGCAAGCCAGTTGGGATGGGTCCATGCGGGGAGAACACACGTACATACATAGCAATTCACATGAGATAGAAATTTAATACAACACCAGCTCCCCTAGCAAGGGGTTTGTAATAACATGGCTTGCATGCAGCATAAGTATAATATGCTGCATGCAAGCCAGTTGGGATGGGTCCATGCGGGGAGAACACACGTACATACATAGCAATTCACATGAGATAGAAATTTAATACAACACCAACTCCCCTAGCAAGGGGTTTGTAATAGCATGGCTTGCATGCAGCATAAGTATAATATGCTGCATGCAAGCCAGTTGGGATGGGTCCATGCGGGGAGAACACACGTACATACATAGCAATTCACATGAGATAGAAATTTAATACAACACCAGCTCCCCTAGCAAGGGGTTTGTAATAACATGGCTTGCATGCAGCATAAGTATAATATGCTGCATGCAAGCCAGTTGGGATGGGTCCATGCGGGGAGAACACACGTACATACATAGCAATTCACATGAGATAGAAATTTAATACAACACCAACTCCCCTAGCAAGGGGTTTGTAATAGCATGGCTTGCATGCAGCATAAGTATAATATGCTGCATGCAAGCCAGTTGGGATGGGTCCATGCGGGGAGAACACACGTACATACATAGCAATTCACATGAGATAGAAATTTAATACAACACCAACTCCCCTAGCAAGGGGTTTGTAATAGCATGGCTTGCATGCAGCATAAGTATAATATGCTGCATGCAAGCCAGTTGGGATGGGTCCATGCGGGGAGAACACACGTACATACATAGCAATTCACATGAGATAGAAATTTAATACAACACCAGCTCCCCTAGCAAGGGGTTTGTAATAGCATGGCTTGCATGCAGCATAAGTATAATATGCTGCATGCAAGCCAGTTGGGATGGGTCCATGCGGGGAGAACACACGTACATACATAGCAATTCACATGAGATAGAAATTTAATACAACACCAGCTCCCCTAGCAAGGGGTTTGTAATAACATGGCCTGCATGCAGCATAAGTATAGGCTGCATGCAAGCCAGTTGGGATGGGTCCATGCGGGGAGAACACACGTACATACATAGCAATTCACATGAGATAGAAATTTAATACAACACCAACTCCCCTAGCAAGGGGTTTGTAATAGCATGGCTTGCATGCAGCATAAGTATAATATGCTGCATGCAAGCCAGTTGGGATGGGTCCATGCGGGGAGAACACACGTACATACATAGCAATTCACATGAGATAGAAATTTAATACAACACCAGCTCCCCTAGCAAGGGGTTTGTAATAGCATGGCTTGCATGCAGCATAAGTATAATATGCTGCATGCAAGCCAGTTGGGATGGGTCCATGCGGGGAGAACACACGTACATACATAGCAATTCACATGAGATAGAAATTTAATACAACACCAGCTCCCCTAGCAAGGGGTTTGTAATAGCATGGCTTGCATGCAGCATAAGTATAATATGCTGCATGCAAGCCAGTTGGGATGGGTCCATGCGGGGAGAACACACGTACATACATAGCAATTCACATGAGATAGAAATTTAATTCAACACCAAACTCCTCTAGCAAGGAGTTTGGTTAGAATAGCATGGAATATATGCAGCATAAGTATATGCTGCATATCATACATACATACATACAGATAGACAGACCAAAGGAAATTAAGGTATATAGGTATCTATCACAAACGATTAATTGCTTTGACTTCCAAATGTAAAGTTTTGGAACCCAACTGGAAACAGTCCATTTGACAGCTGAAGATGGCGTTGTATGGTAAGTTGGAAATTTTACAATTCTTTGAGAATTACAGTGCTCTGTAAGGTGTTGATCAAAATATTGAAATCTGATAACTCTTAACATCTTTCTATTAGACCTAAAGGATGAGCTTTTAGCTAACCTAACAGCAATAAACAACTTTGTCTGGGGCCTCATTGAAGATGAGGCCACTTCTATCGGGGACCTGGGGTTTTTACTGTCTACTCTCCAGGACACAGTGCACTCCTTGGAGAGTAGACAAAAGGTGAGTTTGAAGGGCGAAGGAGAGAGTGATAGAGAGGAGGGACACTGTGAGAGTGGTACAAATGAGGGCGAAGGTAGGAGTGATGTGGATGAGGGCGAAGGTGAGAGTGGTACAAATGAGGGCGAAGGTGAGAGTGGTACAAATGAGGGCGAAGGTGAGAGTGGTACAAATGAGGGCGAAGGTGAGAGTGACATGGATGAGGGCGAAGGTGAGAGTGACGTGAATGAGGGCGAAGGTGAGAGTGGTACAAATGAGGGCGAAGGTAGGAGTGACGTGAATGAGGGCGAAGGTGAGAGTGACGTGGATGAGGGCGAAGGTGAGAGTGATATAAATATAGATGAAAGAGAAAAAACCCATAAACTGTACACTTGCACACAAAATAGGATAGATTACACCTCCCACATAGGCATACCGTACAACCTCCCCCCCACACGCAATTTCCTCGGGCTCATCCAAGATACTGCAGGCAGTAACTTGGATGAGCTCGCTTTCCTTTATGCTCTTGTGGCCGGGGAAGACCACACCCTAGACCTTACCCTTGAAGAAATTGTCCCCCTTCTATTAGATCCCCAACATCCCCTCCCAACACACTTAAATTTATTGTACATTTTAGACATACTCGCATGCACCACTCAATTAACTGTGAGGGCCAATGTCCTGCTGGGCAGGATAGTGAGTCACATGAGTGACTCACAAAATAGAGCTCCCCTCCAAGTCATTACTGACTTATGTAATGATGGTGAGGAACTGAAGCTCAAACACTTTCGGGGTTTGCTACGAAGGTGCTCTTGTCGTCAGTGTCGACTTGAGCTGAAGTGGCTTGATGCCCCAACAGCACAGCGGCCACAACCATGTAAATTTGTGCTCGCTGCCATGGCCCTTACTACATCAAATTTCACCAACATCACACCCACCTTCTTCAGGCAGGTCCTGAACCTATCTTCATGCCCATCCCCCCTTAAATTCAAATGTAGACAGTCCCCAGCAAGAGTCAGGCAGGCTCTGCCTTGTTTACACTCCCTTATGGAGTCCATCCGGTCACCACTCCCCAACCCCATCAGGCTACTCAGAGACCAAGTCTTCCAGCTGTCTCTGGAAGCCATCCACTATGTGGATGGTGATGGTGGGTACCTTCTTGCTGAGGCAGTTTTGGGGCTGTGGGAGTATCTTGAGGATGTGACAGGCCTCAAGGTACTCCCACTAGATGAGGATCACCTGGTTGGCTTCCGTGAGGAGTCCCATGATGCCATAGAGCTGACTCACACCTTTGCTTGTGGGCCAGCTCATGGCAGAGTGGGAAAGAAGTGCCAACTGGGTGTTGAAGCCCTGAGACGGGCCAGGCAGAACATCGCCACCAGCAAGAAGGTGCTCATGTCCACCAGTGGTGCAGTAGACAGCTATGGTCGACTGCTGGTCTCCATACATCTGGTGAGGGATGGGGGAGTGATGACCAACGGAGAGGACCTTGTCCAACAAGGACTCTCCGTTCCATTTGGGAGTGCTCCACAGAGTGTGGAGAAGGCACAGCTTGTGGCTGTGGAGGAAAGACGTGGTCTGTACGGCCTCAGCGGTGCTATCGGTATTAACGATTTGCATCCGTCTGAGGTCAGAAGACAACTGACTTCCTCCACTGAGCTACACTGCACCTTTGATGATGATGTCTGCCGAATCACTGGTAAGGCCGGAGAAGCCAATGAAGGTCACCTGATGATTCGAAAGAGCACCATTGAAGGGGCAGGGCTTGGTCTCTTTGTGTATGGGGACCAGGACAACTTATTTATTCCCCAAGATAAATTTTTAACTATTTATTCCCCTGCCCCCCACCCACCCAATTCCCCACAGCCAAACCCTGATTATACAGTCCAGGTGAACCGGACTGTCTACGGAGCGGACACTTACACCGGCATAAACATGGGCCGCTACATCAATCAAGGTGGGCTGGACCCAGCCTTGAGGGAGCTGGCCTCCCAAAGCTCTCTGCTCAACTACCAACAGCCGGACTGGAAAGTGGTTGAGCAGAGAGCAGCGGCCCATTGCCAAGTCCGCTTCCAAAGGCAGTCTGGTTCCCTGGTTATTTATACCAAAGCCCCCCTAAACCTCTCTCCCCGGCCACAAGAGATTTTTATTAACTACGGGGTAGCCGACTATTGGCTACCCTTTTTAGCCACCAAGGCCAACACCCTACCCCCAGATGACCCCCACCTATTATTTTTATTATGGGCCCTCGGAAACCCCCAATGTAATTGGCCCCCCTCCCTCAAGAACACCCTTAAATCTATTTTATCTATCCCCCTTCCCCCCAATCCTCAATCCCCATGGCCCCAACTAACCCAGACCAGACGAAAGAGGGGCCCACTCCCATACCCTCCCTAATTTATTAATCTATCCCCTATATTAAGTATTTTACCCCCTTATACTTCCCCATCCCCTCCCTAATTTATTAATCTACCCCCTATATGAAGTATTTTACCCCCTTATACTTCCCCATCCCCTCCCTAATTTATTAATCTACCCCCTATATGAAGTATTTTACCCCCTTATACTTCCCCATCCCCTCCCTAATTTATTAATCTACCCCCTATATGAAGTATTTTACCCCCTTATACTTCCCCATCCCCTCCCTAATTTATTCATCTATCCCCTATATTAAGTATTTTATTTATAAGATGGCCCATTTCGAACGCCGACAATTAGAAATTAGGCTACAATTCGTGCGCTGAAAGTCTGCCGAACATATTAACTTCAGCAAAGGTTCTTCTGAACCTTGCCACGACAAACCAAAAAAAAATAAAAAAGAATACGATGAAAGAAGCCGGAGAACGGGTGCAGTGAGGGCATTAGATGGGGTGATGACTGGGTCTCTCCTAGAGATTTAGAGGACAAAGTAGAAACACTTCAGTACAATATTTAGTGGAAACCTAACAAGGGAAGCGCCAGTACTGAGGCAGAATCAAACAGACAGGCAGTGTCACCGTCAGTGCACAGGCAAATTATACATTCCTGACTGACCAGGGAGTGGGTGCACTGGATTCGATGGAGAGCAATTGAGCAAGACCGGCTATGATGTAAAAGGTCATGCAAAACTAAGGCGGACCCATGTTAACTAAGGTGGATCCATGTTAAATTAGGTGGATCCATATTAACTAAAGTGGATCCACATTAACTAAGGCGGACCCATGTTAAATTAGGCGGACCCATGTTAAATTGAGTGAACCCATGTCAAAATAAGGTTGATCCATGTAAACTAAGGTGGATCCACGTTAACTAAGGTGGATCCATGTTAAATTAGGTGGATCCATATTAACTAAAGTGGATCCACATTAACTAAGGCGGACCCATGTTAAATTAGGCGCACCCATGTTAAATTGAGTGAACCCATGTCAAAATAAGGTGGATCCATGTAAACTAAGGTGGATCCACGTTAACTAAGGTGGATCCATGTTAAATAGGGTGGATCCATATTAACTAAAGTGGATCCACATTAACTAAGGCGGACCCATGTTAAATTAGGCGGACCCATGTTAAATTGAGTGAACCCATGTCAAAATAAGGTGGATCCATGTAAACTAAGGTGGATCCACGTTAACTAAGATGGATCCATGTTAAATAGGGTGGATCCATATTAACTAAAGTGGATCCACATTAACTAAGACGGACCCATGTTAAATTGAGTGAACCCATGTCAAAATAAGGTGGATCCATGTAAACTGTTGTGAAGAGGTCTGACTGTATACTGATGTATGGGAGCACTACCAAGAGTGATGTTGTGAAGAGGTCTGACTGAATACTCATGTACGGGAGCACTACCAAGAGTGATGTTGTGAAGAGGTCTGACTGAATACTGATGTACGGGAGCACTACCAAGGGTGATGTTGTGAAGAGGTCTGACTGTATACTGATGTACGAGAGCACTACCAAGAGTTACCAAGAGTGATGTTGTGAAGAGGTCTGACTGAATACTCATGTACGGGAGCACTACCAAGGGTGATGTTGTGAAGAGGTCTGACTGAATACTGATGTACGGGAGCACTACCAAGGGTGATGTTGTGAAGAGGTCTGACTGTATACTGATGTACGAGAGCACTACCAAGAGTTACCAAGAGTGATGTTGTGAAGAGGTCTGACTGAATACTCATGTACGGGAGCACTACCAAGGGTGATGTTGTGAAGAGGTCTGACTGTATACTGATGTACAAGAGCACTACCAAGAGTTACCAAGAGTGATGTTGTGAAGAGGTCTGACTGAATACTCATGTACGGGAGCACTACCAAGGGTGATGTTGTGAAGAGGTCTGACTGTATACTGATGTACGGGAGCACTACCAAAGGTGATGTTGTGAAGAGGTCTGACTGAATACTCATGTACGGGAGCACTACCAAAGGTAATGTTGTGAAGAGGTCTGACTGAATACTGATGTACGGGAGCACTACCAAGAGTGATGTTGTGAAGAGGTCTGACTGAATACTGATGTACGAGAGCACTACCAAGAGTTACCAAGAGTGATGTTGTGAAGAGGTCTGACTGAATACTCATGTACGGGAGCACTACCAAGAGTGATGTTGTGAAGAGGTCTGACTGAATACTGATGTACGAGAGCACTACCAAGGGTGATGTTGTGAAAAAAAAAAAAAAAAAAAAAACACTGATGTACGGGAGCACTACCAAGAGTGATGTTGTGAAGAGGTCTGACTGAATACTGATGTACAAGAGCACTACCAAGAGTTACCAAGAGTGATGTTGTGAAGAGGTCTGACTGAATACTCATGTACGGGAGCACTACCAAAGGTGATGTTGTGAAGAGGTCTGACTGAATACTCATGTACGGGAGCACTACCAAGAGTGATGTTGTGAAGAGGTCTGACTGTATACTGATGTATTAGAGCACTACCAAGGGTGATGTTGTGGGAAAAAAAAAAAAAAAAAAAAAAAAAAAAAAAAAAAAAAACACTGATGTACGGGAGCACTACCAAGAGTGATGTTGTGAAGAGGTCTGACTGAATACTGATGTACGAGAGCACTACCAAGAGTTACCAAGAGTGATGTTGTGAAGAGGTCTGACTGAATACTCATGTACGGGAGCACTACCAAGAGTGATGTTGTGAAGAGGTCTGACTGAATACTGATGTACGAGAGCACTACCAAGGGTGATGTTGTGAAAAAAAAAAAAAAAAAAAAAACACTGATGTACGGGAGCACTACCAAGAGTGATGTTGTGAAGAGGTCTGACTGAATACTGATGTACGAGAGCACTACCAAGAGTTACCAAGAGTGATGTTGTGAAGAGGTCTGACTGAATACTCATGTACGGGAGCACTACCAAAGGTGATGTTGTGAAGAGGTCTGACTGAATACTCATGTACGGGAGCACTACCAAGAGTGATGTTGTGAAGAGGTCTGACTGTATACTGATGTATTAGAGCACTACCAAGGGTGATGTTGTGGAAAAAAAAAAAAAAAAAAAAAAAAAAAAAAAAAAAAAAAAAAAAAAAAAAAAAACACTGATGTACGGGAGCACTACCAAGAGTGATGTTGTGAAGAGGTCTGACTGAATACTGATGTACAAGAGCACTACCAAGAGTTACCAAGAGTGATGTTGTGAAGAGGTCTGACTGAATACTCATGTACGGGAGCACTACCAAAGGTGATGTTGTGAAGAGGTCTGACTGAATACTCATGTACGGGAGCACTACCAAGAGTGATGTTGTGAAGAGGTCTGACTGTATACTGATGTATTAGAGCACTACCAAGGGTGATGTTGTGGGAAAAAAAAAAAAAAAAAAAAAAAAAAAAAAAAAAAAAAAACACTGATGTACGGGAGCACTACCAAGAGTGATGTTGTGAAGAGGTCTGACTGAATACTGATGTACGAGAGCACTACCAAGAGTTACCAAGAGTGATGTTGTGAAGAGGTCTGACTGAATACTCATGTACGGGAGCACTACCAAGAGTGATGTTGTGAAGAGGTCTGACTGAATACTGATGTACGAGAGCACTACCAAGGGTGATGTTGTGAAAAAAAAAAAAAAAAAAAAAACACTGATGTACGGGAGCACTACCAAGAGTGATGTTGTGAAGAGGTCTGACTGAATACTGATGTACGAGAGCACTACCAAGAGTTACCAAGAGTGATGTTGTGAAGAGGTCTGACTGAATACTCATGTACGGGAGCACTACCAAAGGTGATGTTGTGAAGAGGTCTGACTGAATACTCATGTACGGGAGCACTACCAAGAGTGATGTTGTGAAGAGGTCTGACTGTATACTGATGTATTAGAGCACTACCAAGGGTGATGTTGTGGAAAAAAAAAAAAAAAAAAAAAAAAAAAAAAAAAAAAAAAAAAAAAAAAAAAAACACTGATGTACGGGAGCACTACCAAGAGTGATGTTGTGAAGAGGTCTGACTGAATACTGATGTACGAGAGCACTACCAAGAGTTACCAAGAGTGATGTTGTGAAGAGGTCTGACTGAATACTCATGTACGGGAGCACTACCAAGAGTGATGTTGTGAAGAGGTCTGACTGTATACTGATGTATTAGAGCACTACCAAGGGTGATGTTGTGAAAAAAAAAAAAAAAAAAAAAACACTGATGTACGGGAGCACTACCAAGAGTGATGTTGTGAAGAGGTCTGACTGAATACTGATGTACGAGAGCACTACCAAGAGTTACCAAGAGTGATGTTGTGAAGAGGTCTGACTGAATACTCATGTACGGGAGCACTACCAAAGGTGATGTTGTGAAGAGGTCTGACTGAATACTCATGTACGGGAGCACTACCAAGAGTGATGTTGTGAAGAGGTCTGACTGTATACTGATGTATTAGAGCACTACCAAGGGTGATGTTGTGAAAAAAAAAAAAAAAAAAAAAAAAAAAAAAAAAAAAAAAAAAAAAAAAACAAAAAAAAAAACACTGATGTACGGGAGCACTACCAAGAGTGATGTTGTGAAGAGGTCTGACTGAATACTGATGTACGAGAGCACTACCAAGAGTTACCAAGAGTGATGTTGTGAAGAGGTCTGACTGAATACTCATGTACGGGAGCACTACCAAAGGTGATGTTGTGAAGAGGTCTGACTGAATACTGATGTACGGGAGCACTACCAAGAGTGATGTTGTGAAGAGGTCTGACTGAATACTGATGTACGAGAGCACTACCAAGAGTTACCAAGAGTGATGTTGTGAAGAGGTCTGACTGAATACTCATGTACGGGAGCACTACCAAGAGTGATGTTGTGAAGAGGTCTGACTGAATACTGATGTACGAGAGCACTACCAAGAGTTACCAAGAGTGATGTTGTGAAGAGGTCTGACTGAATACTCATGTACGGGAGCACTACCAAGAGTGATGTTGTGAAGAGGTCTGACTGTATACTGATGTATTAGAGCACTACCAAGAGTGATGTTGTGAAGAGGTCTGACTGTATACTGATGTACGGGAGCACTACCAAAGGTGATGTTGTGAAGAGGTCTGACTGAATACTCATGTACGGGAGCACTACCAAGAGTGATGTTGTGAAGAGGTCTGACTGTATACTGATGTATTAGAGCACTACCAAGGGTGATGTTGTGAAAAAAAAAAAAAAAAAAAAAAAAAAAAAAAAAAAAAAAAAAACTGATGTATGGGAGCACTACCAAGGGTGATGCTAAATCAGCTAAATGTAAATTTTATTCGTAAACCTCACATTCTGTGCATGTTATTGTTACTGATTTTGAATTAAATAATTAATATTATGTACGTATTATTATTATTATTATATATATTATTCTTATTATTACTTAATATTATTGCTATTTACTTATTTGGGCTGGGCTAGTGGCCTCCTCAGTATAAATAATGAAACCTGAACCTGAACCTGAGTGATGTTGTTGAGGTCTGACTGAATACTGATGTACGGGAGCACTACCAAGAGTGATGTTGTGAAGAGGTCTGACTGTATATGGATCCACCCTATTTAACATGGATCCACATTAACTAAGGCGGACCCATGTTAAATTAGGCGAACCCATGTTAAATTGAGTGAACCCATGTCAAAATAAGGTGGATCCATGTAAACTAAGGTGGATCCACGTTAACTAAGATGGATCCATGTTAAATAGGGTGGATCCATATTAACTAAAGTGGATCCACATTAACTAAGGCGGACCCATGTTAAATTAGGTGGACCCATGTTAAATTGAGTGAACCCATGTCAAAATAAGGTGGATCCATGTAAACTAAGGTGGATCCACGTTAACTAAGGTGGATCCATGTTAAATTAGGTGGATCCATATTAACTAAAGTGGATCCACATTAACTAAGACGGACCCATGTTAAATTAGGCGCACCCATGTTAAATTGAGTGAACCCATGTCAAAATAAGGTGGATCCATGTAAACTGTTGTGAAGAGGTCTGACTGAATACTCATGTACGGGAGCACTACCCAGGGTGATGTTGTGAAGAGGTCTGACTGAATACTCATGTACGGGAGCACTACCAAGAGTGATGTTGTGAAGAGGTCTGACTGTATACTCATGTACGGGAGCACTACCAAGAGTGATGTTGTGAAGAGGTCTGACTGTATACTAGTGTACGGGAGCACTACCAAGAGTGATGTTGTAAAGAGGTCTGACTGTATACTAGTGTACGGGAGCACTACCAAGAGTGATGTTGTAAAGAGGTCTGACTGTATACTAGTGTATGGGAGCACTACCAAGAGTGATGTTGTAAAGAGGTCTGACTGTATACTAGTGTATGGGAGCACTACCAAGAGTGATGTTGTAAAGAGGTCTCAATGTATACTAGTGTATGGGAGCACTACCAAGAGTGATGTTGTAAAGAGGTCTGACTGTATACTAGTGTATGGGAGCACTACCAAGAGTGATGTTGTAAAGAGGTCTGACTGTATACTAGTGTATGGGAGCACTACCAAGAGTGATGTTGTGAAGAGGTCTGACTGAATACTGATGTACGGGAGCACTATAAAGAGTGATGTTGTGAAGAGGTCTGACTGTATACTAGTGTACGGGAGCACTACCAAGAGTGATGTTGTAAAGAGGTCTGACTGTATACTAGTGTACGGGAGCACTACCAAGAGTGATGTTGTAAAGAGGTCTGACTGTATACTAGTGTATGGGAGCACTACCAAGAGTGATGCTGTAAAGAGGTCTGACTGTATACTAGTGTATGGGAGCACTACCAAGAGTGATGCTGTAAAGAGGTCTGACTGTATACTAGTGTACGGGAGCACTACCAAGAGTGATGTTGTAAAGAGGTCTCAATGTATACTAGTGTATGGGAGCACTACCAAGAGTGATGTTGTAAAGAGGTCTCAATGTATACTAGTGTATGGGAGCACTACCAAGAGTGATGCTGTAAAGAGGTCTGACTGTATACTAGTGTATGAGAGCACTACCAAGAGTGATGTTGTAAAGAGGTCTCAATGTATACTAGTGTATGGGAGCACTACCAAGAGTGATGTTGTAAAGAGGTCTCAATGTATACTAGTGTATGGGAGCACTACCAAGAGTGATGCTGTAAAGAGGTCTGACTGTATACTAGTGTATGGGAGCACTACCAAGAGTGATGTTGTAAAGAGGTCTGACTGTATACTAGTGTATGGGAGCACTACCAAGAGTGATGTTGTAAAGAGGTCTGACTGTATACTAGTGTATGGGAGCACTACCAAAGAGTGATGTTGTAAAGAGGTCTGACTGTATACTAGTGTATGGGAGCACTACCAAGAGTGATGTTGTAAAGAGGTCTGACTGTATACTAGTGTATGGGAGCACTACCAAGAGTGATGTTGTAAAGAGGTCTGACTGTATACTAGTGTATGGGAGCACTACCAAGAGTGATGCTGTAAAGAGGTCTGACTGTATACTAGTGTATGAGAGCACTACCAAGAGTGATGTTGTAAAGAGGTCTGACTGTATACTAGTGTATGGGAGCACTACCAAGAGTGATGCTGTAAAGAGGTCTGACTGTATACTAGTGTATGGGAGCACTACCAAGAGTGATGTTGTAAAGAGGTCTGACTGTATACTAGTGTATGGGAGCACTACCAAGAGTGATGTTGTAAAGAGGTCTGACTGTATACTAGTGTACGGGAGCACTACCAAGAGTGATGTTGTAAAGAGGTCTGACTGTATACTAGTGTACGGGAGCACTACCAAGAGTGATGTTGTAAAGAGGTCTGACTGTATACTAGTGTATGGGAGCACTACCAAGAGTGATGCTGTAAAGAGGTCTGACTGTATACTAGTGTATGGGAGCACTACCAAGAGTGATGCTGTAAAGAGGTCTGACTGTATACTAGTGTATGAGAGCACTACCAAGAGTGATGTTGTAAAGAGGTCTCAATGTATACTAGTGTATGGGAGCACTACCAAGAGTGATGTTGTAAAGAGGTCTCAATGTATACTAGTGTATGGGAGCACTACCAAGAGTGATGTTGTAAAGAGGTCTCAATGTATACTAGTGTATGGGAGCACTACCAAGAGTGATGCTGTAAAGAGGTCTGACTGTATACTAGTGTATGAGAGCACTACCAAGAGTGATGTTGTAAAGAGGTCTCAATGTATACTAGTGTATGGGAGCACTACCAAGAGTGATGTTGTAAAGAGGTCTCAATGTATACTAGTGTATGGGAGCACTACCAAGAGTGATGCTGTAAAGAGGTCTGACTGTATACTAGTGTATGGGAGCACTACCAAGAGTGATGCTGTAAAGAGGTCTGACTGTATACTAGTGTATGGGAGCACTACCAAGAGTGATGTTGTAAAGAGGTCTCAATGTATACTAGTGTATGGGAGCACTACCAAGAGTGATGTTGTAAAGAGGTCTGACTGTATACTAGTGTATGGGAGCACTACCAAGAGTGATGCTGTAAAGAGGTCTGACTGTATACTAGTGTATGGGAGCACTACCAAGAGTGATGTTGTAAAGAGGTCTGACTGTATACTAGTGTATGGGAGCACTACCAAGAGTGATGTTGTAAAGAGGTCTGACTGTATACTAGTGTATGGGAGCACTACCAAGAGTGATGTTGTAAAGAGGTCTGACTGTATACTAGTGTATGGGAGCACTACCAAGAGTGATGTTGTAAAGAGGTCTGACTGTATACTAGTGTATGGGAGTACTACCAAGAGTGATGTTGTAAAGAGGTCTCAATGTATACTAGTGTATGGGAGCACTACCAAGAGTGATGTTGTAAAGAGGTCTGACTGTATACTAGTGTATGGGAGCACTACCAAGAGTGATGTTGTAAAGAGGTCTGACTGTATACTAGTGTATGGGAGCACTACCAAGAGTGATGTTGTAAAGAGGTCTGACTGTATACTAGTGTATGGGAGTACTACCAAGAGTGATGTTGTAAAGAGGTCTCAATGTATACTAGTGTATGGGAGCACTACCAAGAGTGATGTTGTAAAGAGGTCTGACTGTATACTAGTGTATGGGAGCACTACCAAGAGTGATGTTGTAAAGAGGTCTGACTGTATACTAGTGTATGGGAGCACTACCAAGAGTGATGTTGTAAAGAGGTCTCAATGTATACTAGTGTATGGGAGCACTACCAAGAGTGATGCTGTAAAGAGGTCTGACTGTATACTAGTGTATGGGAGCACTACCAAGAGTGATGCTGTAAAGAGGTCTGACTGTATACTAGTGTATGGGAGCACTACCAAGAGTGATGTTGTAAAGAGGTCTCAATGTATACTAGTGTATGGGAGCACTACCAAGAGTGATGTTGTAAAGAGGTCTGACTGTATACTAGTGTATGGGAGCACTACCAAGAGTGATGCTGTAAAGAGGTCTGACTGTATACTAGTGTATGGGAGCACTACCAAGAGTGATGCTGTAAAGAGGTCTGACTGTATACTAGTGTATGGGAGCACTACCAAGAGTGATGTTGTAAAGAGGTCTCAATGTATACTAGTGTATGGGAGCACTACCAAGAGTGATGCTGTAAAGAGGTCTGACTGTATACTAGTGTATGGGAGCACTACCAAGAGTGATGTTGTAAAGAGGTCTCAATGTATACTAGTGTATGGGAGCACTACCAAGAGTGATGCTGTAAAGAGGTCTGACTG
>CAXHUO010000009.1:125000-139000 GCA_964020155.1 Chondrilla cf. caribensis
ATCATATAGCTGTTCTTGAACACTGTCCATTTTCAGCAAAATTAGATGTGTCTATTGAATTCTACCTTTTTATATCCTTGTTATCCTTAGAAGTGGCTATCTTGAGCCTTGTGGGTGATCAAAACCTGGAGCGTTGATTAGCTTCAGTCATTGTCAGTCAATCAGGTTAGTTACTTGTGATTGTATGTTGTATCTCTCTCCCTCTCTCTCGTACCTGTACTTGTGATTGTATGTTGTATCTCTCTCCCTCTCTCTCGTACCTGTACTTGTGATTGTATGTTGTATCTCTCTCCCTCTCTCTCGTACCTGTACTTGTGATTGTATGTTGTATCTCTCTCCCTCTCTCTCGTACCTGTACTTGTGATTGTATGTTGTATCTCTCTCCCTCTCTCTCGTACCTGTACTTGTGATTGTATGTTGTATCTCTCTCCCTCTCTCTCGTACCTGTACTTGTGATTGTATGTTGTATCTCTCTCCCTCTCTCTCGTACCTGTACTTGTGATTGTATGTTGTATCTCTCTCCCTCTCTCTCGTACCTGTACTTGTGATTGTATGTTGTATCTCTCTCCCTCTCTCTCGTACCTGTACTTGTGTTTGTATGTTGTATCTCTCCCTCTCTTTCGTACCTGTACTTGTGATTGTATGTTGTATCTCTCTCCCTCTCTCTCGTACCTGTACTTGTGATTGTATGTTGTATCTCTCTCCCTCTCTCTCGTACCTGTACTTGTGATTGTATGTTGTATCTCTCTCCCTCTCTCTCGTACCTGTACTTGTGATTGTATGTTGTATCTCTCTCCCTCTCTCTCGTACCTGTACTTGTGTTTGTATGTTGTATCTCTCCCTCTCTTTCGTACCTGTACTTGTGATTGTATGTTGTATCTCTCTCCCTCTCTCTCGTACCTGTACTTGTGATTGTATGTTGTATCTCTCTCCCTCTCTCTCGTACCTGTACTTGTGATTGTATGTTGTATCTCTCTCCCTCTCTCTCGTACCTGTACTTGTGATTGTATGTTGTATCTCTCTCCCTCTCTCTCGTACCTGTACTTGTGTTTGTATGTTGTATCTCTCTCCCTCTCTCTCGTACCTGTACTTGTGTTTGTATGTTGTATCTCTCTCCCTCTCTCTCGTACCTGTACTTGTGATTGTATGTTGTATCTCTCTCCCTCTCTCTCGTACCTGTACTTGTGTTTGTATGTTGTATCTCTCTCCCTCTCTTTCATACCTGTACTTGTGATTGTATGTTGTATCTGTCTATCACATGTTTGTACATGTGATTGTACATGGTATCTCATATTTATGCATGTGATTGTATGTTGTCTCTGTCTATCACATGTTTGTACATGTGATTGTACATGGTATCTCATATTTATGCATGTGATTGTATGTTGTATCTGTCTATCACATGTTTATACATGTGATTGTATGTTGTATCTGTCTATCACATTATTGTACATGTGATTGTACATTGTATCTTGATTGTTATCTTTAGAAGTGTCTATAGATTTAACCTCATAGCCAATCAATACCTAAAGTATTGATTAGCCTTGAGTCTTCGTGGGTTACTGTAAGGTCCCCCTCAAGTGATTCTCTCTCATATTTGTACATATGATTGTACAATGTACCTCTCTCTTTCATATTTATGCATGTGATTGTATGTTGTATCTGTCTATCACATGTTTATACATGTGATTGTATGTTGTATCTCATGTTTATACATGTGATTGTATGTTGTATCTCATGTTTATACATGTGATTGTATGTTGTATCTCATGTTTATACATGTGATTGTATGTTGTATCTCATGTTTATACATGTGATTGTATGTTGTATCTCATGTTTATACATGTGATTGTATGTTGTATCTCATGTTTATACATGTGATTGTATGTTGTATCTCATGTTTATACATGTGATTGTATGTTGTATCTCATGTTTATACATGTGATTGTATGTTGTATCTCATGTTTATACATGTGATTGTATGTTGTATCTCATGTTTATACATGTGATTGTATGTTGTATCTGTCTATCTCATGTTTATACATGTGATTGTATGTTGTATCTCTATCACATTATTGTACATGTGATTGTATGTTCTCTCTCTCTCTCTCTCTCTCTCTCTCACACACACATGTTCATGCATGTGATTGTATGTTGTATCTCTCATGTTTCACATGTGATTTTATGTTGTATATCTCTCTTCCCCCCCCTCTTTCTGTACATGCAAGAAGGAGAATGATGTATGTAAGATATATGATTATTACATTCTATTCAATATCGGTTAATCTTTACTTGAAGTTTATCTATTTAAATCTAAATTACTTAATCTGTTTTTTGTTTTTGTTTTTTTTTCCTTTTTCCCCTACCCCCCCTCTTCCGTCCTTTTTCCTGGGATGGGGCCATGTGGTAATGAATCTGCACCTGGCAGTTGTCAAAACTGCCAGGTGCAGATAGTGACATCTTGTTTCCCTGTAATACAAGTAAAATATTCCTTACACACACATTTCACATAGCACTAAATGTACTGTGTGTGTCTTACCTCTATGGGAGGCGGGTTTGGGCAGGGTCTCTTTACCTGTAATAGAGAAATAAGGATGCATGTCAGTGTGAGTGTATGTGAATTAGGATCATTATGCCCACCTCAACCTCCTGGCCTCCCTCCTTAGGGGGGTTCCTCTTCGCTAATGGCTGTAATAGAGTAGTAGGGATGTATATCAGTGTCAGTTTTCAAGAATTAGCATCATTATATTTACCCCAGCTTGGGAGGAGGCCATCCGGGCTTGCTCCCTGGTGGCCAATTCCACCTGGATTGCCTGTAAAATGGACTGAGGTGTTAATGTACAGAAAAAATATATATACATACCTCTGTTGTACTCACTGCCAACATCGCCTTCAATGTCTGCAAAAAGTAACATATGATGACAATTTTCCTTTCTATGGTTAATACTGAACATGCAAACTCACATTCTCATCATGGTTTTTCAACTGAAAATCAAGACAGGAGAGAAGTCACTTGTGAAACAGAAAATATCACAAAGACTGCCATTTATACACTCACCCATAAACTGTAGTCCTCCATTTTTGTGTTTTTAGTACATATATGTATTATGTATTATCTAGTATAAATAATTGTAGTACTATGCATTATGTATATATCTATAATCTACTGCGGTTTGTAGATGCTATATTATGTATACATATTATTTGCATTTGTATTATTAATTTTGTATTATTATTATTTCAACTTATAATAATATACAATAATGGAGATACAATAAACAGTGATGAAATCAATAATAATATAAAATAGAGGAAATACAATGAACAGTAATAAATTCAATAATAATAGACTATGATGAAAATAAAATATACACTGATAACAGAAAATACATGCAAGCACACATGCATGTATATTCAGATCATGTCAATGTCCATCAGTATGAAAAATGCAAACAAATCCCCGTCAAGGACACCAAGCTGCAGTGGAGAGAAAAAAAATCTATGTGGTGGTGTAACGTACCTGGTCCCGCTCCTGGATGGTCCCTTCAAGGCGTCTGTCCTGCAGGGGGTGGAGAAAAACGGTCAGGTGGTCGTTTGTCGGCCTTACGTTGGTCTAGGGTGCATAATGTATTATTATAAGGTCGGGCGTATATAAAGTCATACGGTCCCGGTGGTCCAGCCGGGTCCACCAGTACTCCAGGCCCACCAGACTCCACCACCTGGCAGGGTGGACCCTCTGTGTGGTCCTGATGGTCCGGAGGAGACCCCGGTGGGCCTGGTTGGCGGGCGCTCCGCGCCCATTCGATGGGTACTTTGCGTGCTGTGGATGTGCTGGTGGCGTACCTGGTCCGGCTGGCTCCTGGCTGGCTCCCTGGTTCCACCGCTGGATGTCCCGCTCCTGGATGGTCCCTTCAAGGCGTCTGTCCTGCAGGGGGTGGAGAAAAACGGTCAGGTGGTCGTTTGTCGGCCTTACGTTGGTCTAGGGTGCATAATGTATTATTATAAGGTCGGGCGTATATAAAGTCATACGGTCCCGGTGGTCCAGCCGGGTCCACCAGTACTCCAGGCCCACCAGACTCCACCACCTGGCAGGGTGGACCCTCTGTGTGGTCCTGATGGTCCGGAGGAGACCCCGGTGGGCCTGGTTGGCGGGCGCTCCGCGCCCATTCGATGGGTACTTTGCGTGCTGTGGATGTGCTGGTGGCAAGTATAACTAAAATAAATAAAAAGTATAAATACAATTACCAATACTCCACGCCTGCCATAGTCCTCCACCTGGCTGGGTGGATCTTCTGGGAGGTCTGGAGGTGACAGAATTGACCAGTTGACTGGGCTGTTACATGTAATTTGCATTTTCATTAAAAGTTTCTTAACCATTTGCAATTTAAAAGGGAGAGGAATGCTATGGTTGGTTGATGGATCCGTTATCGGTGCCCTGGCGGGCCCACCAGTACTCCAGCCGACAGATTCGACCAGCTGACGGGGCTGTTACGTGTAAATTACACCCTCATTAAAAAGTTTTTTAATCAGCCGACTTTTTTTGGTTCCTTGACGTGACTCACGCCAAATAATCATTTCTGAGTTGTTTAATTTTGCTTACAGATACACTATAAACACAGAGGAGCTTACTAGAACTTGTCCAGAGCGAGAGAGAGCAGCTAATTCACTCGTCAAAGACGCGGACAGCTGGCGCGATAAAATGGCCGCCTATCGTTATATACGCGTATGTATGTGACTCTGCCGCGTTTGTATGGCATGCTATACCAACGCTTTGCGTAATAATGATCTAGTCCAGGACCTTGAAGGGTAATGAATACAATTATGAGCCTACATCTTCGATAATAATCACGGGCGCCTATTAATTTATGAGTGATATATCTAGCTTCATTCTATGAATATTAAGCGCTAACATAACAATCCAAAGGGGCGTTTATCGACAGAGACTCCTGAACTTCGTTTAAACTGAGAGATACAGCAAATAGGCAGGTAAAAGAATAATTAGAGGGTAAAAAAATTATAATACTATATTATTAAAATGATTTTTATTATAAAATACTTTTATTAGTTATCTATTTTATTGATTTCATTATTAATCATCCTAGCATGATGAATATTGTACCATTGACAGTGCGCATGTGTGCCTTCATTATAATTTTTGTATTGTTGGAGAAATACAGTGAATATACATACATACATTCATACAACAATTATAATGTAAATAACTGTCAAACAAGTTAGATAACGATGCTTTAATACTTGGTCTTCTTTTCTGCATCAAACCTGCAGGATAGACAGACAGACGATGTGAGTCTCGGTGTATATTAAGTATGCCATTTCAGTGCATTGACAACAAGAGACAAGTGAGTGGGGTTACACTTGCATGTACACCTCCTCCCACTCCCACACAGATGGAACAAGACATTCAAAGGTGTCGCGATGCCGTGCATGAGCTCCTCCAACTGCTACCTCGGGCTGGCAGAGGTAGAGCGGCCACGATACTGTCCTTGTTGGAGCAGGCCATATACCTCGCCTCGGAGGAAGACTCTCAAGTCACTGATCCCCCTGTGGGGGAGGAAGTGTGCTTGGAGATAACCTCCACAGAGGTAGGGCCTGAAGAGTCTGCCCTGTGTACCATGGACACGGGGTCTTTGTCTCCCAACAGTACTCCTGTTGGGAGACAGGAGGAAGATGTGGTGCCTGGTAGCCATTCTCAGGTAACCGCCACCAATAGCAGTGGACAGGATCCTCCTCCAAAGAGGAAACGAGCCCTGCGTTCGGAGGGTGGGTCCCGTAGAATGTACTCTGTGGACCCGCGAGGATTCACGTCCTACGTGGAGGAAATGTGGGGCCCTTGCCCCCTAACCCACGTTAGTGCGCAGAATCCAAAATCCATGGTACAGTATGCCACCGGAGAGGATGGAGACAAATTTGTTAGCCTCGCTTCTCACTGCTTGATGGCTGATAAGTTTGAGCCCCCGCGGTCGATCCTGACTGAAGTGGCAGCACTCCTCCGTCTCTCCGATGTGAACAATCCATCGGCCACCCAACCTCCTGCAGATCTGTCGGAGGAAGGTCTCTCGACTTGGTCCTGCGCTGAGCATCTGGAGCACTTGCTCGGTCTCATCCACCTACCGCTGGCCATTCGCGTGCTTGCTGACTACCATGTTGGCAAGTATCTGAATTTCCTGAGAGGTATGGAGGGCGCACCGACCTTGGCAGTCCTTGGCAAGCTCTGCACCGAAGCAAGCCGCCGAGAGACTGGGGAATACCTCGGACTCCTGAGGGAGTGCAGCTGTCGCGTCTGCTGTGATGACTTGGAGTGGGTAGAAGACAAGCGTACATCTCCCAGGATAGGACCTTGCCGTACCACTCAGGTGAAGGCAAAGGTGCTCAATGAGCGCTACAAGAATTGTACCCCAACTTACCTCTCCCAGTGCTGCTCCTTTGCCCGTGCAGTGCACCACAGTCACCCTCTCCTCCACCAGAGGCATGTGACGCCGAGCAGGGTTAGGCAGCTGGCACCAGAGTTGAAGAGGGAGTTGGAAGCCATGCAACGCAGAGGAGTCCATCCGTCCAAGTCGTATGCACGTCTTGGACAGGGTGAGGTCTTCATGCTGGATCAGGCAACAGCCCTCCAGGCCGTTGACTACGTCGATGGTGATGGAGGGTACCTAGTTGTCAACTTGATCCCTGGCCTCGAAGACTTCCTCGCTGGCTTGGCGGTACCGAGTCTGGAGGTCTTCCAGGACCGCCGGGACACCCTTGTGGCCTTCCGGGAGATGTACCATGATGCGGTCGAGCTGGATCATGTCTATCGTCGGCATGCGTCTCGCTCACCGCGCAGCCTCGGTGTGGAGTCCCTGAGGTTGGCAAGGGCAAACATTGCCACCTCGCAGATGGTCTACATCTGCTGTGACCGCCGAGTGGACTTCTACCGGAAGAGGCTACTGGTTGAGGTACTCCTCCTGCGAGACAACAAACTCCGCTCCAACGGCGAAGTGATGCTCTCCGAGGGGCTCTCAGTGCCTCTGAATGACTCTCCGGTGTCTTACCGCAATGCACAGACCGAGGCTGAGCAACATCAGGCCGGTGTATACGGTGTCTTCCCACCTGAGGTGGTCAACATGGCTTGCATGAAACCTGAGGCACTCCGTGTCCAGTTTCCCGAGCCGGTTGTCCACGAGGGTGAGACGTACAGCGTTACTGGCAATTCCCCTCTGCGCAACGAAAGTCACGTGTTCGTTCGCGAGAGCTCCATCCCAGGTGCCGGAAACGGATTGTTCCTGCGTGCCCGTGCTCCCAGTAGACATCCTGGTCAAGCACGGCATGAGGTGTTCATACAGGCCAACACTCACCTGTGTGTTTACTCCAATGAGATGATCACCAGTGATGAGTACGACCGTCTTGCAAATGTTGATTACGTGATGCAGAATAGACGGGGGATTTTCAACCCGGAGACGTTCAACGGCACCAACATTGGACGTTTTGTCAACCAGGGAGGATTGATACCTGCCTTCAAAAAGATGGTGGCAGTCTCCTCCAAGTTGACACACCCGGGGGGTCCTGACTGGAGAGCCGTGGAGAGCACCGCTGACGAGTACTGTACTGTCAAGTACTCCTACCGTCAGAATCTTGGTGGTCTCTGCGTGGAGCTGAAACGGGAAACCCGTCTGACAGACTCTTCCCAGGAACTCCTGGCCAATTATTCAATAAGGGGGTACTGGGTACCCTACTTTGCGGGTAAAGTCAGAGAGTTGGGCACATCCGATGACTGTGTTGGTGCGGTTCTGTGGTGTGCCTGTTCCTGCGATTCCAACTGGTCTGACGAGGACAAGAGGTTGGTATGCTCCAACCTCGAGGCTAGCGGTCTGACTCCGGCCGACTATGCCAACGTCCTTTGTCCCTGGGACATTGCTGCTACCTCCACCACAGCTGCTACACGGTTGTGCTCGGGTCTCCGCTGAGGCGGTTGGTCTCGCGACTGACTTTCCAAGGCGTTGTAGCATCCGCGGCTCCCGCTTCATTGCCGGTTGAGATCGCATGCACACTTGGTCTGGCACTGCTGCCTAGACCACGACCTTGCCGGGTATGCGCCCCGTAGTCCAGTTGTATCGATGGTTCCAGCCATGCACGGTATCCACAACATGAGTACGCCCGTCTGTCAGGTCAGTACCTATGGTTTCCCTTATGCATGCGTGTGACTGTGTCCACTTGGTACTTACTAGAAAAAGAACAAGAAAAAAGAAGTTAATCTCAAGTGTGAACTCAAACTGTGTGAGAAAAGTGAGTAGGAGGGTGGGTGGGCGGGGCACAACACACCCCCAGGTCCTCGTCCTGTGCCCTGGGGTCAGATCATTTGATCTGACGCTGAGTGGGGTGTTCGTGGTGGCACGAGTTGTCTTAAGTTGTTGATGAACATGTGGGTGATTTAATTTTCCCGCCACATGGATGAAGTGATATTTAAATGTGGGAGAATGTAAATAAGTCATATACGAGGTGGGGATTGAGCTGGACCACCAGTCAGTCCAATGGCGCATGAGGATTGGGTGGATTCTTATCCCAGCTCATATATTGGCATATTACTAACATAAATATTAATACAATTTTGGATTTCCCGCCATGTCAGATGGTATTGCGAAACACCCTTCAAGGTCCTTGACGTGACACACCCCCTCCAATACATTGGTATAGGGAGAAAATGAACTTTCAGAGCTGCATAGGTACTGCATGAAATCACCTGGAGCCGGCATAGCAGACTTAGCAAAGTCCAGTGGTCGGGAGGAAAACCAATCTGGGTCCAAATCACGCATTAGACTTTTATTCGTGGAATACCAGGAGTCCCATACATTGGAATAGGCCGCCGGAAGCCATTTTGACCCATTAAGAGCAAATTTCAGGCGTCCTGTAAGTCGGACCATCAGGTTTATAGCTATTTTACCCACATGGTTCAATCAAGATTTGTGTTCCCTGGCTAAGGAATGGCTGAGAACTCTCCAGTGTGATATTTCCCCGAGGCAGAATGCCCAAAAATCGGCCGAAAATATCAACTTCAATGTCGGTAATAATCCCAAAACCAATTATCTGTGGTTACACAGACCCCATATCTAGACTACATCGGGCACAGCAATATCTATTCAAGAGTTAGATGACAATATGTCCCATAGTGGGTGGAGTTTGAACGCAAAAGTGGCCATAGATAGATACAAATTGAATAACTAAGTGATATTTACCTTTTATTCTTGCTCCAAAATCCTTTGCATCCAATAAAAAAATGATAAAAAAGCAAGAAACAACAAAATATACTACCTATGTATCACTGGCCTAATCACTCCGCCATTTTGTGGCTGTCAGCTGAGGTTGCCATGGAAGCGTAGTGATTAAAAATGGCGGGCGAGTTCAGTCGTTACGTTTTTTGGTCTGGTTTCTACCTTTTCACTGAAGTTAAAGCAAATTTGTACAGGTAAGCACTCTTTCTTTGTTATAGGAGTCGTATTTGGGTAGTTGAGTGATATAATAATAAAGTAAAGTGACATGATGATAAAATAATTTTACAAGAAAATAATATAAAGTTTTGGCTCTAATGTTACAGAGTTTTCTTTGCCTTTCCTCATGTATGAGGCTCAGAGGCGTTCTTAACTCATAGGTTTTCTTTCCCATGATACTTGATATCAATGGGATAGACTATTTGAGCAAATGTCAATGTATGTATGCACGTATGTATTGTATGTATGTATGTATGTATGTATGTATGTATGTATGTATGTATGTATGTATGCACGTATGTATTGTATGTATGTATGTATGTATGTATGTATGTATGTATGTATGTATGTATGTACGTACGTTTGTATATATGTATGTATGTATGTATGTATGTATGTATGTATGTATGTATGTATGTATGTATGTATGTATGTATGTACGTACGTTTGTATATATGTATAGATGTATGTATGTATGTATGTATGTATGTATGTATGTATGTATGTATGTATGTATGTATGTATGTATGTATGTATGTATGTATGTATGTATGCACGTATGTATTGTATGTATGTATGTATGTATGTATGTATGTATGTATGTATGTATGTATGTATGTATGTACGTACGTTTGTATATATGTATTGATGTATGTATGTATGTATGTCTGTATGTATGTATGGATGTATGTACGTATCATACATGCCCTCTCCTTCCCTCATTGTAGGTACAGGAGAATAACTACATCAAACTGAACATTTTTCTCACGGAAGTCAATGCTAATTTGCACAGATAAGCACTCTTTGTTATAGGAGTCGTATTTGGGTAGTTTGTGTGCTTAAATCGCCTTATTTGACAAAGTCCGCATTTTGAGCTTAGATTTAACTAATATAATCACAATGACATGCAGTCCTCAAAAGATGAGTGATATAATAATAAAGTAAAGTGACATGATGATAAAATAATTTTACAAGAAAATAATATAAAGTTTTGGCTCTAATGTTACAGAGTTTTTCTTTGCCTTTCCTCATGTATGAGGCTCAGAGGCGTTCTTAACTCATATAAGTTGTCTTTCTGATGATATTCGATGTCAATGGGATAGACTATTTGGGTAAAAGGGTACCTTCCAGACTCCCCAAATACATTGTTTTTGTACATGGGACCTTCAGTCCTACAGAATCGTGTCATCCTCACTTCTTTCCTGAGTGAATCCACCTTGAATACCTTCCCTAGGGTCACTAAGGGGTGTTGGGCAGTCGATCCTGGTAGGACTACTGCTATAATGTCTCCCTTTTCCGGTCCGTCTTCATCTTCTTCTGAGGAGTAATGTATTGGCCTTCTGGAGGAGGTGGGCTTGTATGACATTACTGGAAGGCTCTCTTTTACTTCCTCAATGTCCTGCTGTGGGGATGGTGGTGAGCATCCACTGTGGGTGCCCATAGCATCCTCCAACAGTGAATGGGTGTACCGTTGTCCGAGTGTTCTCTTATCCAAAAGAGTTCTTCTATCATATTCTTTCATTTGCTGTAGAATGAAGTATCAGTTGTGTGCATGCATGTATGTACGTATGTATGCAACCCTGTAGCATCACTCACTGTTTTCCTAGTGTGCTTCATGCATGAAGCGAGGGATTCCTTTACATGCTCAGAAACATCCTCTTTTCCCTCGTTGTAGGTACAGAAGATTGATCGTAGTAGACTTGGCCCAATTTTGTGGCCACTGAATTGCTCGAAGATACCTTGAATGTAAGTTCCCCATTTCGATGGGATGAATGGTTCTCCTTTCCTTGTCTGTTTAAAAGACGAGGGCAATATAAACATGTTGTAATTTCCTGCACTAATGCACTCTACTGTCTCACCACAAATAGGTGCTTCACACCTTCAACTGGATCAAGATTGGGGCGGTGAACACTCAAGTGAACAATCAGATGCTCTTTGAGAAGTGGAGCCTCTTCCAAAGGTATGTAGTCGTCACCGTGGCTTTTTTTGGTTTTGTACTCCGTGATTTTTATGAAACCCTGGCTGCCATCCCGAGATAGGTACAGACAGTTGGGTGCATCTTTGTCCGTGTCACCAGGAGCTGGTAGTTTGTTTTTTTTGCAGACCTTGTAACACAGACTCTGATACTCCTTTGCACGTTGGGGGGGTATATCTGTGTAGAACAAAATTGCTAAATATTTTTGTGATAGAAGGGCCTTTGCACGCCCTGGAGCCTCTTTTGAAAAGGCATCACGGCACTTTGACACTGTGCGGAGGACTTCTGGCCTGCAAGTGTGGTAGAGAACAACTTTTATTTGACAGTGGGGTTCAAATGGAGGGTTAAAGTATTCAAATGGTGGGGCTCAATAGGGTTCAGTGGGGTTACTTAGGGTTCAGTGGGGTTCAGTTAGGGTTCGGTGGGGCTCACTCGGGGTTCCCCAGGGTTAGGGTTAGGGTTAGGGTTAGGGTTAGGGTTAGGGTTAGGGTTAGGGTTAGGGTTAGGGTTAGGGTTAGGGTTAGGGTTAGGGTTAGGGTTAGGGTTAGGGTTAGGGTTAGGGTTAGGGTTAGGGTTAGGGTTAGGGTTAGGGTTAGGGTTAGGGTTAGGGTTAGGGTTAGGGTTAGGGTTAGGGTTAGGGTTAGGGTTAGGGTTAGGGTTAGGGTTAGGGTTAGGGTTAGGGTTAGGGTTAGGGTTAGGGTTAGGGTTAGGGTTAGGGTTAGGGTTAGGGTTAGGGTTAGGGTTAGGGTTAGGGTTAGGGTTAGGGTTAGGGTTAGGGTTAGGGTTAGGGTTAGGGTTAGGGTTAGGGTTAGGGTTAGGGTTAGGGTTAGGGTTAGGGTTAGGGTTAGGGTTAGGGTTAGGGTTAGGGTTAGGGTTAGGGTTAGGGTTAGGGTTAGGGTTAGGGTTAGGGTTAGGGTTAGGGTTAGGGTTAGGGTTAGGGTTAGGGTTAGGGTTAGGGTTAGGGTTAGGGTTAGGGTTAGGGTTAGGGTTAGGGTTAGGGTTAGGGTTAGGGTTAGGGTTAGGGTTAGGGTTAGGGTTAGGGTTAGGGTTAGGGTTAGGGTTAGGGTTAGGGTTAGGGTTAGGGTTAGGGTTAGGGTTAGGGTTAGGGTTAGGGTTAGGGTTAGGGTTAGGGTTAGGGTTAGGGTTAGGGTTAGGGTTAGGGTTAGGGTTAGGGTTAGGGTTAGGGTTAGGGTTAGGGTTAGGGTTAGGGTTAGGGTTAGGGTTAGGGTTAGGGTTAGGGTTAGGGTTAGGGTTAGGGTTAGGGTTAGGGTTAGGGTTAGGGTTAGGGTTAGGGTTAGGGTTAGGGTTAGGGTTAGGGTTAGGGTTAGGGTTAGGGTTAGGGTTAGGGTTAGGGTTAGGGTTAGGGTTAGGGTTAGGGTTAGGGTTAGGGTTAGGGTTAGGGTTAGGGTTAGGGTTAGGGTTAGGGTTAGGGTTAGGGTTAGGGTTAGGGTTAGGGTTAGGGTTAGGGTTAGGGTTAGGGTTAGGGTTAGGGTTAGGGTTAGGGTTAGGGTTAGGGTTAGGGTTAGGGTTAGGGTTAGGGTTAGGGTTAGGGTTAGGGTTAGGGTTAGGGTTAGGGTTAGGGTTAGGGTTAGGGTTAGGGTTAGGGTTAGGGTTAGGGTTAGGGTTAGGGTTAGGGTTAGGGTTAGGGTTAGGGTTAGGGTTAGGGTTAGGGTTAGGGTTAGGGTTAGGGTTAGGGTTAGGGTTAGGGTTAGGGTTAGGGTTAGGGTTAGGGTTAGGGTTAGGGTTAGGGTTAGGGTTAGGGTTAGGGTTAGGGTTAGGGTTAGGGTTAGGGTTAGGGTTAGGGTTAGGGTTAGGGTTAGGGTTAGGGTTAGGGTTAGGGTTAGGGTTAGGGTTAGGGTTAGGGTTAGGGTTAGGGTTAGGGTTAGGGTTAGGGTTAGGGTTAGGGTTAGGGTTAGGGTTAGGGTTAGGGTTAGGGTTAGGGTTAGGGTTAGGGTTAGGGTTAGGGTTAGGGTTAGGGTTAGGGTTAGGGTTAGGGTTAGGGTTAGGGTTAGGGTTAGGGTTAGGGTTAGGGTTAGGGTTAGGGTTAGGGTTAGGGTTAGGGTTAGGGTTAGGGTTAGGGTTAGGGTTAGGGTTAGGGTTAGGGTTAGGGTTAGGGTTAGGGTTAGGGTTAGGGTTAGGGTTAGGGTTAGGGTTAGGGTTAGGGTTAGGGTTAGGGTTAGGGTTAGGGTTAGGGTTAGGGTTAGGGTTAGGGTTAGGGTTAGGGTTAGGGTTAGGGTTAGGGTTAGGGTTAGGGTTAGGGTTAGGGTTAGGGTTAGGGTTAGGGTTAGGGTTAGGGTTAGGGTTAGGGTTAGGGTTAGGGTTAGGGTTAGGGTTAGGGTTAGGGTTAGGGTTAGGGTTAGGGTTAGGGTTAGGGTTAGGGTTAGGGTTAGGGTTAGGGTTAGGGTTAGGGTTAGGGTTAGGGTTAGGGTTAGGGTTAGGGTTAGGGTTAGGGTTAGGGTTAGGGTTAGGGTTAGGGTTAGGGTTAGGGTTAGGGTTAGGGTAGGGTTAGGGTTAGGGTTACTGGGTTAGGGTTACCTGACGGT
>CAXHUO010000010.1:0-10000 GCA_964020155.1 Chondrilla cf. caribensis
GTTCTGAATTGCTTGTATTTGGGGTCAGGTTTCAAGATACCCTGTTTCCATGGTAATAAGGTGCTGTTTGGTAATGTGTTGATTCACAGATTAACACTTTCAGTGATCAAATGTAGGCACAGTGTATGTATAGTAGATTCAAACATAATACCGGCATCAGTGTGTGTACATGTGTGTTAAGTGTGTGTGTGTGTGTGTGTGTGTGTGTGTGTGTGTGTGTGTGTGTGTGTGTGTGTGTGTTTGTGTGTGTGTGTGTGTGTGTGTGTGGGTGGGTGGCTGTGTGTGGGTGTGTTTGTGTGGGTGTGGGGGGGGGCATACATGTGTATATATTCGTGTGTGTTTGTGCATACATGCATGCATGCATGTACATATATGTAATAGTTATATCCTGCATGACGTGGTTAATGATAGACTATTTACACTGCAAATATGTGCATAGTCCAATTCACCATATTATATGCAATAGAAGTATGTTCGCTAATTTCCTGCCTTGTTCTCACACAATTAATCCTAACAATGAAGCCTGTCTAGTGACCTGTGCTGTAACACTGACCTGTGCTACATGGCTTATGTACACACAGATTTCTCTTTGATCCTCCCCTCAATCAGGATACAAGTAGTGATGTATCTACTTTGTATTATTGATATCAATTGTGAAGGTAATTTGCGCAAAACTCCCTAAATACTATTACCTTTTCTGAAAGAATTCTAGCTATTCATTATTCAGAGATTCCAATATATGTATGTATGTTCTGTAAATTAGGGAGTTAAATTGACTGATTCTATTGAAGTAAAAATTGAACTACACATGCACTATTTTTATTATGTACTTACGTATGTGCAAATTATTGAAAATATGAAATGTAATCAGCTATAACCACGAGGCAGTCATTTTCAATTGTAGTTAATTACTATCAAGTGAAAATAAAACATCTATAGTTAGTTAGATGCTGATGATACAGGTGTGTGTGTGTGTGTGTGTGTGTGTGTGTGTGTGTGTGTGTGTGTGTGTGTGTGTGTGTGTGCATATGTATATAAGTATTTGTCCATTTATAGTGTTCCCCACCTTGGCTTCTCATTTGATATTTTCCAAGTGTAGTCTGCCAAATATCTGATATACAGCTATTTATCTATTTGGGTTACATAGATCTGAAGCATAGTGTGTACGTGCATGTACTCTCATACTCATTTTGTATTTACTTCCATGGGATGTACATACATTGCATACGTATGTACCATGAGAGATCTTGATCATATTTTACGTATGTACATGTGACCTCCCTATGTGTGTAGGTCCGAGGATGGCTGCCATTCTGAGTAAGGGCGTTTCAGAGGATCTGAGCACACTGCCTTTCATGACCGGACGAGAGATGTCTGTGTTTGGTGTTCCTCACTGTAGAGTGACCAGGTGCGGATATACTGGTGAAGACGGAGTTGAGGTATGTTCGTGTGTACATGTTGTACTTTGAGATGATGCGTGTGTGGTGTGTGTGTGTGTGGAGGAGGGTTTGTACATGTGTATGCATACATGCGTGTGTTTGTGTGTGTGTGTGTGTGTGTGTGTGTGTGTGTGTGTGTGTGTGTGTTTGTGTGTGTGTGTGTGTGTGTGTGTGTGTGTGTGTGTGTGTGTGTGTGTGTGTGTTTTATGTGTGTGTGTGATAAGAGATTTTGAGCTGTACTGTACATTATACAGACAAACTTCAAAATTTCATGTTAGCAGTATTGTGTGTTAACAGTACTTACATAATGTGTGTGTGTGTGTGTGTGTGTGTGTATGTTCACATCATGCATGACATAAGCATACTGAATATAAGAGATTTTGAGCTGTACTTATTTACATAATGTGTATGTACATCAGCTTTAAATGTAGGGACTTAACAAAAATTTCATGATAACAGATATTTTGTGCTGAGCAGTGTAGGTTCACTGTAGCTGTATCCTGGAGTAGTGATTGGTAGAGGTTTCATACTGGTAAATATTGTTGAATAACACATCATATACAATAGAATGTGTTTATTGACTTTAAATTGTTTGATTTTCTTTCTGGTTCTAAGTCAATCAGTCCCAAACACTGAAACCTGTCTGGTGACCCGTGCTGTGTGTTTAAAGCTACAAGGTTTTCACACACACACACGCAGTTTGTCAGTTTTTCCTTTGATCCACCCCTCAAACAGGATACGAAGACTGTACAGTGGAACCTCTCTATTACAAACCTCTGAAATGTGGAAACCTCTATAATAAGGACACCATTCTGTGTCCCAGTGTAATACTGTAGTGTATTATTAAATGACCTCTGTATTAAGAAAACCTTTGCAGTAAGAACTAAAATTATGGTCCCAACATGTCCTTTATAGGGAGGTTCCACTGTATACTGTTTCGTGGGGAATTAATGGGCTATACACACTGAACAACAACCATTTCTCCCGTTAGATATCAGTTCCTAGTAGTGGTGTGGTCCACTTGGCTGAGAAGTTGTTGTCAACATCGTCTGAAGTAAGACTGGCTGGGTTGGGTGCCAGAGACAGTCTGCGTCTGGAGGCTGGGCTCTGTCTCTATGGCAACGACATTGACGAAGACACAACTCCCATTTCAGCCGGTTTGGCCTGGACCATCAGTGAGTTGTGGGTATTCCATTCCGAGTATCTTGTAGCACCACCCACCCAGTAGTGTCTGGCACATTTGCTGTATGTTAGACCATAACGACAGCATATTAGTGTAATGATGTCAAGTTTGGCAGAATCTGAAGGTGTTTGTCTGAGTTTGCCGAACTAGAGTTTGTGGAATCATCCATGTAATGACTTCTTACTGATATCAGTGTTAGTTACACCACCTGGAGAAGCCTGATAAGGGCGGGATGTTGAACTATGTGAGAAATGGACTCAAATATGAGAATTTGTACTCTGAAGTAGTCACAAAAACTCGTCTCTCTACTAATATAGTGCGAGTATGTCTTAAAGTACATAGCTACAGTGAATATTCGTTCATCTGCTGCAATTCATTTTCAAAGAATATAGTTGATTAACAAGTTTGGCGGATTAACTGGATATTCATTGGTACTTGTACATTCTTTTGGTACTGGGAAATTGTGGTAGATTAAAAGGTTTGGCAGATGAAGCGGTGGCGGATTAACGAGAATTCACTCTATGGATGAGAGAGGAGAATCCTGCTGTTGTAGTAGTACAGATGTGTTTGTCCCATGACTTTGTCACATTGTGTTGGCCGTTGATTTCACGATGATCTTTGGAATGCAGTCATTTTCACTGTCCTTTTGGGTCTGAACTGGAAGATCCTTTTTGACATTCCTTTTAAAATAGTTCTCACACAATTTGAAATTGGTTTTCAATGCAACGTGACAACTTGGAGCGTTGAATGACTGTCTACTAGCATACGTATGTATAGCTCTCAATAGATTTGTTTTCTGTAAGCCTCTGCAAATCCTTTGAGTGATGTGAATGTTGTGTGTGCATACTGCAGGCAAGAGGAGAAGGAAGGATGGCGGGTTTATTGGGTCAGATGAGATTCTGAAGGAACTGAAGGTGAAACCCGCCATGAGAAGAATTGGGCTTGTCTCCACTGGACCAGTTGCCAGGAGTGAGTGAAGCTTGTGTTCATTTACGTGTGTAGTGTGTGCCATCTGTGTGTGTGTACTTGTGCGTGTATGCGGCAGGTATGGGTATGGGCATGTCTGTGTATGTGTACATACCAGGGTGTGTCTCGTTATGCGTGTGTCTTGTTGTCTCATTTTGTGCATGCTTATCTCTGTGTGATTGTGTTTGTCCTTCAGTGCTTGTGTGGGTCTGGTTGTGTGTGTGTCATACATGAGTGAGTGTGGGGTGTCTCTCTTCCTTGTATTGTGTCCGTGGGGGTGGGTGTTTCGTGCTCTGTGTGTATGTGTATGGTGTCGGTGACATGTCTTGCGTACATGTCACCGATAGTGTGTTCATTTGTGAACGTGTGTGCTTGAATACACAGTTGGGTGTGCATCCATGTGTATACGTGCATGCTTGGGTATATGGGTATGCTTCATGAGTGTCAACTGTTGCGGTTTAAGTGTGACAGTCTCAATTGAGATGCTATTGTCCCTTTCGCCCTGACTTTGCAAGTGTATTAGCCAGGTAATTTCAATACTGACCTAACAACTTTTTCGTTACCAAAGAATTTCACTAATGTGGATCATTGTCGCTTAAGGGTTGTTTGTGTACCATTTTGCCTGAACGATAGGTAAACACAAATAAGGCAAAGAAGTCTAAAATGAGTGCAAATTTGAAAAATTCCAGGCACATGCATGGAGTGTCTGCAAGCAAAGGAAGTCCAGCATTGGGACACACTGGGATGGATGTGGAGCTCATTTTAACTAATGTTCATGTAATAATCTCCATCATTTCTATTATCCCTCCTCTCCCTGAATGCTTCCAACTCCTTGAATGTCATTAAAGGCTCGAATTGGTAGGGTTCTACAGAATTCACCATTGTCAACACACGACGCTGACTAGGTTAATGTGCATGCTTGGCATCGATGACGTTTCAAAATGGCTGCTGTTATCCAGTTTCTGACCACAATTCACCGTAATTTCTCCAGAACGAATGTGAATTGAGCACTCTTACTTCGAAATCGTTGTTGTTTCACTGGATGCTTTAACATAAGTTCAACGTAAAAATCAATGCAGTTCCCCTTTAAAGTGTTGGAAAATGGTGTGCATAGATATTGTATGGTTGACACCTATGGTGTTTGTGGATGTACTCCTGCATACCTGTGTATGTGTTTGTGGTGCATGGTTGTGTGTGTCCCTGTAGTTGATTGTGTCATTGTGTGTGCTGTTCTCTTTACAGACGGCTCAGAGGTGCTGGATGTGAACGGGAAGAAGATAGGTAACTCTCACAATGTCAGAGGTTTTGTATTCGACCCCTTTTCATGCATCTTAGCATTCACAAGCATGTGTGGACATAGTTACCGAATTCCGGAAATTAATGCAGTATTTTATAAATACGAACTTTGCGAGTGAATTCACTGGCACATTATTTAGAATGCCATTTTTAAGCGCGCATTATTCATTTCTGGCGTTCAAAATGGCTTTTCTGCATTTTTATAATAGCATCTATATAATTCTACTCCAGATTTGGATGATTCGTATTATTTTAATCACACATTATTTTCCAGAATTACGGTATGACTCTGTTTTTAAGTGGTACCTCACAAACAGGAAGTAATAATTAGACCTCCAAAGGTAGCTCTTCACTGGTCCAACGACTAACAGACAGTAGTACTGTTTATTCTGTATAACTGAACATTCTTTCACGAGGATTGATTTTCGCCTGTTTCTGCATTTTGTTTTGATTCGTGAAATCCCAACTCACAAACGGTGCTGCAACACGTTAAAGCGAAAATTGCAGGATTTAAACCATAAATTGATTACTTTTGAACCTTTCCTCAATTCAGTTCTCACAATAATATACATGCAGTACTCTTAGTAAAGCAGTCTATCGACATGCGTGTGCCAGACAAAATTGAGTGTATGTGGACCTTTGCATGTTGTGAACAGTACGGGAATGTTTAGTTGGTATTTTTGTTCACTACATGGGCATTCAGAGTATTTGCTATTTTCAATTCACATTTTCAGTATGTGACGCTGTTCAGCATGCCTGTGTAGCTGACCCAAGTTCCTTATTGTTATGCAAGCAAAATAAAATGGCCGATCATGGGAGGCCTATGTCAAGCATGTGGTACTTTCAACGTTGATTACCTTTCATGTGGTTAATTGCTCTGTAGGTCATGTGACATCAGGGTGTCCCTCCCCCACCTTGAAGCACAATGTTGCCATGGGTTACGTACCCTCCAAGATGGCCAAGGTTGGAAGCAAGGTTTTGCTCTCGGTCAGAGGGAAGCAAGTCGAAGCAACTGTCACCAAGATGCCATTTGTCCCTTTACAGTACTTTTATGGCTAGTGTACTGGGGTGTAATAAATACAATATCACACCATGTACTATGGAGTGCAATATCTTGCTTACATGTGTATGTGTCGGTATGCATATGTAAACGACACATTACCACAATGGGATGCATAAAGCGATCCTGATTTCTGACCCCAACTGTGAGATGTATTCAATCACAATGTTATATTTCTATCTTTGTGTATAAATGGTCATGTGAATATGGGTACCGCAAAGCTGGAAGTATTGGTGGGGAATTATTTTTGGTGAATTGGTGATTTTCAAATCTACCGCCAAATTAGATTCCACCAAATTATGGCTCAGAAGCGCATAGCCTTATGATGATATCGTTTTTCCATTCAATTGTTTTATAGGCTATGGCTATTCACTGGAAGACAATCACCACAATAAAAGCACCAAAGTTTAAATTAGCTCCAAAACGCGAAATATTCTTCTCGCCAATAGTTGCTGCTACGCAGTATCTTATATTGGTTTGTATGTTGCCATGACACCCCCAAATGCAGTGTACAGTGGAACCACTATTATGTGACACCTACGACACAACACTTCCACAGACACTGTTGGAGCCAAATTGCGAAACCTCCATGATCAGACATAATACTTAGGGACATGCTTTTGTACCGTCCACATTCTAGGATGCATCCATGGTAACAGCTCTGCCACAAGCCTGAGGTATAATGTGACATATAGTATATTAGTTTTCCAAAGAGCCTTGAATTATCAAGCTTCAACTGCACAGGATATACTAAATTTAAACGTGGTTATAGTCAACACTATTATGCATGTATTATCGAGCGAGTAATAATACATCCGCTTTGCCGATTACGAAATCGAGGGCCTGTATCACGTGACCATGAATAGCTGCACGTGATCAGGAACCCAAAGGAGTTCAACGTCCGCTTCTGAATGGCATCAGGCTCGCATCATAAACAGATGGACGTGACAACTTTTCAGAATAACTGGTATCACCCGGAGTACAGGGAGAATATCGTTTTGTCCACATTCGAGACAGAAGCAGTTTAGTTGACAAAGACGCCTGCCATGGCTTATCTATTCCTGTCCCTTGGAGCCTTCTTCGTCTGTGTGTTCCTCTTCTTTGCTCTCTTGTACGGAGGGAGGTCGATAGCGCAAGGAAAGTCGATAAGAAGTGAGCTGCACCAACTGTACACCCCTAGTAAATCCGCCCAGTACGTTAATATTACTCTCGCATACACCCATGGTTAGTAACTTACAGTACGTAGAATACAGGCTTGCGTACAAATGATAGGGAGTGTCCTAGGCTTATTAAAACGTACATATTTATAATTATTGACGCGTACAATTTCTAAACAAGGGGACTATACTGTCTGGTGTCTATACTTTCGTGATACCCGCAATATGGTGAATTTTTCTCCATTGTGATCATTCTTCTCCGAATCCTCTCTGTATTCTCTAGATCTGTCATACCAATTTGTGTAGCCGTTATTCTCACAATAATTATAGTGGTGATTATGTATGTACGTGATCGAGTGTGTATCAGCTCGTTGTCGTGTTATATTGTCTGCAATTAGCCGTTTTATTGCTTTTTGATAAAATTGAAATCACACCTACGTATATGTTTTAGTGCTACGTATTGTATTTGTCTGTGGATGAAATCATTAAAACACCTACCTGTATTCGAAGGACACGTGTTGTTTCTGGTTTGTATGGATACAGGTATGGGATACCAGATGCTAGGTACCAAATGCGATTGTATTGATAGATGCATAGTATGTACAGCACATCTTGTTATTGAGTTAATTGTGTCCATTCTACATTACCTTGTGGATTGAAACTGAAAACAGATGAACACTTGAATGGTTGTAGGCCTTTCTCGACCTCATGCGGTTTATATGGAATTCAGCCAGTAATTATGTTATGTATTCCCCTCTCTTGTATTCAGCATCATCCTTATCCTTATTCCCCCCTCATCCTTACCCTTTGTATTTGTACTTACCCTTATCTCCACCCTTATATCCCCACCCCTATCCTCACCCCTATCCTCACCCTTATCCCCACCCCTGTCCTCACCCTCACCCTTATCCCCACCCTCACCCTTATCCCCACCCTTATCCCCACCTTATCCTCACCATATCCTCACACGTTCGCTCATTCCATCCCTCATGTACTCAGCAAGTTGTGAGGTGAATATCATCTTACTGTTATGTGACAATTGTTACATACAGAGGTGTCCATGAACTGCTATTTGTACTTTGCTGTGTTGTTAGTGATCACTCTACTCCCTATTCCACATTGAGTACGTATGTAGCACTATTTGAAGCAATGGACCAGTTAGAATGTGGATAGTTTCTACTGTTTTAGTGAAGGAGAATGATGATTTGAAAACTGTTCAGTGTATGTGGGTATTCCATACTTGATCCGTGCATCTGTGACAATGTTATTGCAGGTGCATGCACAATTCAGCCCACTCAACATGCCTCATCTGCGTGATTCTCAACACTCCTTCCAAAATGCCTCATCTGTGTGATTCTCAACACTCCTTCCAAAATGCCTCATCTGCGTGATTCTCAACACTCCTTCCAAAATGCCTCATCTGCGTGATTCTCAACACTCCTTCCAAAATGCCTCATCTGCGTGATTCTCAACACTCCTTCCAAAGTGCCTCATCTGTGTGATTCTCAACACTCCTTCCAAAATGCCTTATCTGTGTGATTCTCAACACTCCTTCCAAAATGCCTCATCTGCGTGATTCTCAACACTCCTTCCAAAGTGCCTCATCTGTGTGATTCTCAACACTCCTTCCAAAATGCCTCATCTGTGTGATTCTCAACACTCCTTCCAAAATGCCTCATCTACATGATTCTCAACACTCCTTCCAAAATGCCTCATCTGCATGATTCTCAACACTCCTTCCAAAATGCCCCATCTGTGTGATTCTCAACACTCCTTCCAACATGCCTCATCTGCGTGATTCTCAACACTCCTTCCAAAGTGCCCCATCTGCGTGATTCCCAACACTCCTTCCAAAATGCCCCATCTGTGTGATTCTCAACACTCCTTCCAACATGCCTCATCTGCGTGATTCTCAACACTCCTTCCAAAGTGCCTCATCTGCGTGATTCCCAACGCTCCTTCCAACATGCCTCATCTGTGTGATTCTCAACACTCCTTCCAACATGCCTCATCTGCGTGATTCTCAACACTCCTTCCAACATGCCTCATCTGTGTGATTCTCAACACTCCTTCCAAAATGCCTCATCTGTGCGATTCTCAACACTCCTTCCAAAGTGCCTCATCTGCATGATTCTCAACACTCCTTCCTTGTGACTAACTGGTCATTGTAGTTGGCCCTACTGATAGCATCATCGTTCATATGCACATAAAACATAACACATTCATATGAGTGTACAACCGGTATGTACGTACATTCACATGCGCATTCATATGTATCCATATACATACATGATGAATGTACATGTTATGTATGTACATTCCCAATGTCATCTGGGTATTTACGTGTACATATTTGTGGACATACGCACTTATGTATACATACGTACATATGTACATAGGTACTTTTGTATGGCCACATATACTGTACATATATTATGTACGTACGTATATGTACATTTATTTGTGTATATATATACGTGCGTGTTGTACTGTACACACATTGGTAAGGGTCAATATTATACATCTGTTGACATTTCCTTCAACACCAGCTGTGTTCAAAATTCTACCCTTATATGGAGAGAAACCCAAAAAGGCTTTTATGTCTGTTCACATCAGAGGTGTATCTGTCTGTTCTTGATTGTTTGGTGTAGTTACAATATCACGAAGCCGCAACAATATTATCATTCTGTGTGTATGTAAGTACACACACATTATGTGTGTATTGACAGATATAGCATTTCTATTATGTGTATTATCATGGAGTTACAACAATGAATGTACAAGTACAGAACCCACATAGAGACATATCAACTTATCACTGTTATGAGACCACCTTGGTATTATGACCACATTTCTCAACAACATGGATTCCTTCATTGTATTACTTCTAACTCTCTGG
>CAXHUO010000011.1:17500-20000 GCA_964020155.1 Chondrilla cf. caribensis
GGTGAGAAAGCTATTTGAGAACTTGGATCGAGCCGATGGACAGGAGTTTCCAATTGTCAACATCACGCCAAGGTCTGGTGGTCTTCCAGAATAGAACTCAAGTGAAACAGTAAAGTTCTAGCTCAAACAGTATTTAGCTCCATCTTGAGTTCACAATGTATTTCCCTAATACAGTTTAACATCTTTATTTGAACTTGTAGCTAAGTTTTATCGAACTTGTATTATCTTGATTGGCATCCATATAATTATTGATGACAATGATTACGTCACATCCACGGGCGCGATTACGAGTGGCGGGCTGCGTAGCATGATGGCCGTTATCAACCAACTTGTCAGAGTCAACGTAGGCTTAAAGGTACTCATTGAGAAACGAAGAATCGAAGGCAGAACGTATTTTGATATTAGTGAAGAATTAAAAGAAAAATGCCCTCGGACAAGAGGTTTTAGCCCTCGTAGTGTAGAGCGTTTCTGCATGGAGCAGGGTATCAAACGAAGTTCCCGACTCAACCAGAAAGATTTGAGCATAATTGTGGCTTCTGCAGTCAGCCAAGTAAGAAGGAACATATGAGAATATATATTTTACCGTCCTAACCAATTCCAATATTTTTCAAGGTTGATCCCACTTACGGAAGAAAGACCATGAAAGGACTGCTCGCTTCAAAAGGGATTGTAGCTGGGGATAAGCAAGTCGGTCAATGTTTGGCTTCAGTTCACCCCTACTATCATCATCGGAGATGAACAAAAACTGACAGTGAAACCAATCCACATATTTACTTTGCAGAATATTTTGGGCATAAATTGCACATAGACCAGAATGAAAAACTTTGCATGTTTGGCGTAACGCATGTCTGTGCAATCGATGGATATAGTGGTAAGTTGGTTAGAATGATATCGATGCCAGTAAAGAATCCCTGTGAAATTTATACCCATCTAATGAGGTTGGTTTATTATAGCTAGACAAGCTAGCCTGAGGATATGACATTGTATGTATATTAATTTTATATTGATGTTGAATAACTTTCTGCATTCTAAAGGCCTGTTATGTTACAATACGGTCTTTGGGATGAACTCAGGATTGATCAGGGAAGAGAGTGGACTTTGAGTCTCTATGTGCAAGAATTATTAGCCCAGTACAGAACAAATCTCAGACGGCCACCTCATTTGCAGAGCACGTCCAAAAAGGTAAGTTGTAAGAAAATTTTTGATATGTGTGAATACAATTTAAAATTTCAGATTTCTCAAAATCAGTTGCAATTAAAATGTAACATTACTGCATGCATGGTCAAACATAGGCCAAAATTTGGATTATCAGATTATGTATATTTGACCCAGCAAACTAATTAATTGGTATACAGATATTTGTATACATATCTATTCACAATATGCTGCTTGATTCCCTTTATTATAACTCTTAGTCTCATTTCTCATACAGAATCACATCATTGAAAGAGTTTGGGTTGAAGTAAACAAACGTGTCAACTATCCAATAAAGAAGGTTCTCATTGAGATGCACCATGACTCTCTAATTATGATAGAAGATCCCAGAGATCCCATCCACTGCTTTGGTGTGTCCTGGGTGACAATAAGAGTGGCTAACATAGGGAATAAGTTGTATATGGAGTCTTGGAACTGCCATCCAATACCAGGTTAGGTGTATACAATCTATTATTATAGCTTGATTTGGTGCTTCCAATTCTTACCTTTCACATGTTGCATGTAGGAAAAGGAATACCGAATCAAAGAGCACTTACATCTAGAGTGGCACAAATTGACGAAAGTATTTTCCCTACTACAACTGATGCAATATCATCATTCCATACTACAGGAGGGCGGTTGTCTACATCCTCAACATTTGGGCAGGATCCATTAGGTGGGCATACTCTATTGCAGCAAAGACGAACAGATGCCTTTACGGCAAGGTTTCCTGCTTTTGAAGTCATTTTCCATGAGACAGTTAATGGTGATGGATCGTTACTTAAAGCAGCAGTGATGCACTTCATACAGATAACTAAGAGTTTACCTGACCAAATATAGACATGAACCAGTTAGGCTGTACGTACTAGATGGATTTGCATTCAATTGTGTTCTTGTATATTATTTATTATTTCAATGTAATATTTTATGTTGAATGTGGACTGCCATGATTAAAATTGTGCATAATGAATTGAAATATTTTTGATGTATATACAATTATTACTACGTACGCTTAGTCTACTAATAATGAAATTATGTATATTGATTAGTATTGTGTGGAAGGGAGGTATTGATGGTGTGTTAATGTGCGTACCTACATGTGTGAGTAAATCAATGTCTGTACATACATGCATAAATGTACATGTGTGTATGTATATGTGTGCATGCTTGCACATAATATTATGTTTAATTGCATATATAATAGTGTGTGTGGCATGGGAGTGCACCATTTCTTTGTCAGTGTTTTGTGTGTGGTGTGGCATATGTATATACACATATTATGTGTGTGTCTTGTTGTCTGTTTGTT
>CAXHUO010000012.1:0-17837 GCA_964020155.1 Chondrilla cf. caribensis
CCGTTATGAAGATGAGATGCTAAGTACAATGAAGAATAGAATGAACGGAGAGATGAGTGTGTGTGTGCATGTGCATGCACGTGTGTGTTGTGTGCATGTGTGTGCATCATTTTCTTGTTACTTACTTCAAAAACGAAGATAAAGATGAACCTTCCTGCAAGCTCCCTCCAATAAGCAAGTGGAAACTTGTTGGATGCAAACCTGTTGGCGGCATTTTCACCAGGAGAGCCATTCTCACCAAAACCACGGAAACTACAAAGATAATGGACACAATAACAGGGGTCATGTGATTGCAACATAACGTACATGTGTTGCGCAACATCCCACATGTACAACAACATACGATGCAACATCATATACATGGTTGCACAACAACTCAACATGTTGCACAATGACACACACACCACTCACCCACAAGTAATACTGTCATTGATACAACGCTCTGGAGCATAACGGTGATCGCTGTTCACTCCAAAGTTCTCATTCAGGAATTCAACAGTGAGATTCGATGGGCCCAGTGTCATATTAGTTTCCCTTGATAGGCAATCGAAGTCGATGAATGGGAGAAACACATAAGGTAGTTCCGTTTGGCTGTCCGGGTTGATACCTTGGGTATAGGCACTCAACTCGTACACACCAACACCAAGGTTTGGGTAAGGGTCGGTGGTGAAACCAGGAACAAAGATGCTGCTATTCTTGGTTCCACGGTTGGTCAATCTGATGTCATCAAACATCTCCTTCACTTTGAAGTTCTGCACAGACACGTCGTACATGTACCCTCCATATCCGGCGTACTCTGTCCCTGTGATGTCACAAGATGGCCACTGGTACTGCTGACAGAGGCCTGCTATGTTAGTATTGACCCGATAGACCAACAGTGGGATGAACTCCGAGGTCACAGCAATCAACAGAGCCTGTAGCAACGAACAAGGAACAAGTTGTGTGCTGTGTGTCTCCTCAAAACACGGTTCACACACAATAACACGTGATTTTGAAATATATGGTCTCTAGGTGTTAGTTCTAGCTGAACTCACATTGGAGACAATGGCAAGCTTTGAGACAAAATCCAGGAGTGCGTACCAGAACCCAATGTCTTGTGCTCTTTCGTTGACTGCACGACGGACTGTAGCAATGTACTTGTAAGCATCCAGTCTGATCTCCACCCAGTTGTTCAGGAGTGCAAAGAATGGCGCCAGAGGGAAGCTGGCCACGAATATAGTGATGAATCCGTACTGGATGACCAGCTCCAGGTACTCGGGGAGAAGCCCGAACTTGTCTTGATCCGGAAGGTCAAAGTCCTTCTCCCACCGAGTGTAGACAGCGGTTGATTGGTCCTCTCCACTTCGCCAGTTCCTGATACGTTTGATGACGTACTTGACAATGGGGATACCTAGCTCCATACAATTGTTGAGGATCTGCTTCCCGAGGAGGATGATCACCAGCTGGATGGTCAGCTCCAGGAAACAGCCGTAGGTGGGGCACTCGTCAAGACGGACCGTCCCGATGTAGTTGTAGTTACCAGGGTAACCAACAAAACTGGACAGGATGAAGTGAATGAATGGCAATGTAAATAACAACGTAAACAACAAGTACACCAACAACATACTTTCCTCTTATGAAGGCGATGTAGAAGATGGACGTGTAAAAGTTGACAAACTGGAAAATGTACAACTTAAAAATGAGATTGTCCTCATATTCCGTGGGGGTGCGATGGAGCTCTGGGGGGAGGGAGGGGTGACGTCAAGAGCTGTTGTGTAGGGGGTGTGGTCAGTGTTCGATAAAATTGCCACACCATGGACTTACCCCAGTCATTAAGCTTTTTAGCTATTATCTTGTAAATCTGTGGCAAGGTAAAAGAGCAGTGGGAGGGGCAGTGGGAGGGGCAGTGGGTGGATCAGTGGGTGGGGCAGTAGGAGGGGCAGTGGGATGAGTAGGGACGTGTGTTTCAAACACTTACCACATTCATGATCAAAATCCCAATAAGTTGAAAGACGGCTCCAGTTATCGATGCCAGAATGGAAGCCCCTGCACCGACAGCAGTGCTGGTGGTGAGGGTAGCCAGAGGGACGTACAGGGCAGCTGCTACAGCGATACGATAGAGGAGAACCGAGAACACTATAGCCAGCACAACAAACACCTGTAGACAGAGAGATAAGGAGAATACAGTGAGGATTAGGGAGAGGTGTGTGTACATGTGGTGAGGATTGAGGAGAGGTGTGTGTACACGTGGTGAGGATTGAGGAGAGGTGTGTGTACACGTGGTGAGGATTGAGGAGAGGTGTGTGTACATGTGGTGAGGATTGAGGAGAGGTGTGTGTACACGTGGTGAGGATTAGGGAGAGGTGTGTGTACACGTGGTGAGGATTGAGGAGAGGTGTGTGTACATGTGGTGAGGATTAGGGAGAGGTGTGTGTACATGTGGTGAGGATTGAGGAGAGGTGTGTGTGGTGAGGATTGAGGAGAGGTGTGTGTACGTGTGGTGAGGATTGAGGAGAGGTGTGTGTACGTGTGGTGAGGATTGAGGAGAGGTGTGTGTACATGTGGTGAGGATTGAGGAGAGGTGTGTGTGGTGAGGATTGAGGAGAGGTGTGTGTACATGTGGTGAGGAGTAGGGAGAGGTGTGTGTACATGTGGTGAGGATTGAGGAGAGGTGTGTGTACATGTGGTGAGGATTGAGGAGAGGTGTGTGTACGTGTGGTGAGGATTGAGGAGAGGTGTGTGTACATGTGGTGAGGATTGAGGAGAGGTGTGTGTACACGTGGTGAGGATTGAGGAGAGGTGTGTGTACGTGTGGTGAGGATTGAGGAGAGGTGTGTGTACGTGTGGTGAGGATTGAGGAGAGGTGTGTGTACATGTGGTTAGGATTGAGGAGAGGTGTGTGTACACGTGGTGAGGATTGAGGAGAGGTGTGTGTACACGTGGTGAGGATTAAGGAAAGGTGTGTGTACATGTGGTGAGGATTGAGGAGAGGTGTGTGTACACGTGGTGAGGAGTAGGGAGAGGTGTGTGTACATGTGGTGAGGATTGAGGAGAGGTGTGTGTGGTGAGGATTGAGGAGAGGTGTGTGTACATGTGGTGAGGATTGAGGAGAGGTGTGTGTACATGTGGTGAGGATTGAGGAGAGGTGTGTGTACATGTGGTGAGGATTGAGGAGAGGTGTGTGTGGTGAGGATTGAGGAGAGGTGTGTGTACATGTGGTGAGGATTGAGGAGAGGTGTGTGTACATGTGGTGAGGAGTAGGGAGAGGTGTGTGTACATGTGGTGAGGATTGAGGAGAGGTGTGTGTACATGTGGTGAGGATTGAGGAGAGGTGTGTGTACACGTGGTGAGGATTTTGGTGGGGCATAATCCTCAAGGAGACATTACTACTCTAGGGATACATCAAGTACATCAGAAGATAGAGGACCGGTCACGCACCAAGAAAGCTAGTCCAGCCAGACCAGCAAGGAGCTTGGAGTAAAGAGTAGGGTCAGGTTGAACTAGGTCGTAGCGTTCGTGAACTGGGTTCCACCTCCGAAATCGGGCCTTGCCAGAGTCCGTTTTAGCATTCTTGATCTTCTTCCTAATTGCCCTTTCAAAGTCAATTCTTGGACGTTCCTATGACAACAGAAAGAAAACACAATTCATCACACACACACTCACTCACACACACACACACACACACACACACACGGACACACAGACACACACACACACACACACACACACAAACACACACACACACACACACACACACACACACACACACACGGACACACAGACACACACACACACACACACACACAAACACACACACACACACACACACACACACACACACACACACACACACACACACACACACACTTCTGCTGCTTCATAGCCCAGTACATCCCATCGATGTTGAAGGACAAACTGTTTTCTCTTCCAAAACTCCAGGAACAAAACAGCCCAAATGGACATGAAGGCAGCAAAGAAGACCGTCCCTCCGTTGTCAAAGAGGAGACTTGCTCTAGACGCAAAGCACTCTCCTTGCAGATACCAAAAGTCACACCGAGAATCACAGACTGGGCACATGTAGAAGGTCGTACTGCTATCATTAGCAACAATACTGAGTTGATCGTAGGTAGCACGAGGTACACCGCATGTGTCTGCACTGTGGGGTGAAGGGCGTGGCAGGGGGTGGGGACAGTTTAAGAACAAACACAAAGCAAACAAAACCTTCAAAAGACTTACGCAATAGGGTTCCTGTCGGTGGACACCGTGGTGATACCATAAAGGAATATAATTATCCCGAGGATGGAGGCGGAGAGCAACCAGGTGGTGTAGTGCCCCACCCAGGTGAAGTAGATCCCCACCTTCTCACCAAAATACCTCCTGAAGACAAAGAAAGTGATAATCAGTGGACGACCTGCATGTTGAAATCTAGTCTAGACATCACCCTAGTGTAGACATCACACTGGTCTAGACATCACCCTAGTGTAGACATCACACATGTCTAGACATAACCCTAGTCTAGACATCACACTGGTCTGGACATAACCCTAGTCTAGACATCACACTGGTCTGGACATAATTTTTGTACACGTACTAACCTGACGTTGTCCAGCGGCTGCCTCTTGTAGAACACCCACCCATTGGCCCACTTGTCGTACAGCAATTGACGTTCGGATTCGTACTTCTCCCCTTTTTTAGTCCTAATGTGACCCTGTGAGTGGAGGGGGTATGGGTCAACTGTGAGTGGAGAGGGTATGGGTCAACTGTGAGTGGAGAGGGTGTGGGTCAATTGTGAGTGGAGGGGGTATGGGTCAACTGTGAGTGGAGAGGGTATGGGTCAACTGTGAGTGGAGGGGGTATGGGTCAACTGTGAGTGGAGGGGGTATGGGTCAACTGTGAGTGGAGGGGGTATGGGTCAACTGTGAGTGGAGAGGGTATGGGTCAACTCAACTGAGTCTAAGTGGATTTAAAGTATACGCTGTACCCTAACACAAACAATACACATGCACACATGTAGGGGTGTGTACACACACACACACACACACACACACACACACACACACACACACACACACACACACACACACACACACACACACTCACATCATGTAGAGGAAAAGCTGCCGAAAATGACTTGTTGGACAAGAGACGAGCCAGCCCTATTACAAGTGGACAATGTTATGTGAAAGTGCTAGTGGTGGAGTGATACTAGTGATGGTGAGAGTGACAGTGGTGATAGCAATAATGGTGAAAGAGATGTCGGTGATGATAGACTGATGTCTTGGGTGGTGATGGAAATGAAGGTTCCGACAATGGTGGAACAGACAACAAATGGTGGAACAGACAGCCGATGATGGAACAGACAGCCGATGATGGAACAGACAGCTGATGGTGGAACAGACAGCCGATGATGGAACAGACAGCCGATGATGGAACAGACAGCCGATGATGGAACAGACAGCCGATGATGGAACAGACAGCCGATGGTGGAACAGACAGCCGATGGTGGAACAGACACAGCTGCTCACCGTATTGTTCTTCCTTGTCACCATAGCGAGCTCGATCTAATATGTCATCCACTATCATTGACCTCTGTGCCGGAGTGAAGAAAGTCTCCACTTTATCTTCCGAACAGTTGAGGAAACTGGGACGGAGCAGGAATCAACGGACGGCATTGAATATAGGTTATATACATGTAGGGTACACGGGGGGAAAGCTGGAATACTCCCAACTTATGCAAATCAACAACATATTAACAACAACATATTGACAACAACATACTGACAACAACATACTGACAACAACATACTGACAACAACATATTGACAACAACATATCGACAACAACATATTGACAACAACAATCACTCACAGGTCTTTCTGATCCTTTTTGAAGGGAGCAGTGAGGTAGTGATGGGTCTCAAACTCCTCTGGGATGTTTGCATCAAACGGATCCCTCAGTTTGAGAACTCTCTCAAAAAACTTTGTCCTCCAATCAGTACCCGTGTCCAGAACATTCTCCTGAAGAAAGAATGCGCTGATATAAACAAAAACAACAACAACAACAACAACAACAGAACACAACAAAGCACACTAGTGTTGTCATAGTAAGGAGTCACAACATGCTATAGCAGTGGGTTGCAGATCACAAGTGTTGAATTAGTTCAGTTTTGGCTCAGGGAGGAGCAGGCAATTTGCCCCCCAGTTGGATGCAGTTTGATTGCCAATGGAAGATATCAGGTTTAGCATACGTAGCTCTAAGCATAGTTGTGGCTTGTTAGAGTGACGTACGTACACGCATAGTATGAACAAAGAGGCACACAACATACACACTCATATGCATAATATCGTTATTGTACGTAGTGTGCAGAACAGCAAAGAACAGCAAACAACACCTAGGCTATTAAATCAGAGGAGATACGTATGCTGTTTGTCTAAGGAAAACCTCGTTATCTGAACTGCTGGGCTCACATGCCAGGTACCCTCACACCAGACCAACAGTGGACGGCTTAAGTTAAGTGTTAGTTTTAGTTGGACTTTAGTCAAAGTTGGTTCAGCTACGGTTGACTATAGTTGGTTCAGCTACGGTTGACTATAGTTGGTTCAGCTAGGGTTGACTATAGTTGGTTCAGCTACGGTTGACTATAGTTGGTTCAGCACACCTGATACACTACTCATTTATCTCTAAAATATGATAACCAAATCAACACCAGCTCACACTGATGGGTAGTCTGAGACCAATTCTCTCTGCTCCAGTCAGGAGTGTGTCCCAAGGAGCGTGGACCTTCAGGAAGTAAGTCTTTTGGTCGGGAGATTCCTGGAGGATAAGGATAGTGTCAGCTAGATGATCAACATACACACACACCAACACACACAAGCACAAACACACACACACACACACACACACACACACACACACACACACACACACACACACACACAAGCACACACACACACACACACACACACACACACACACAAGCACACACACACACACACACACACACACACACACACACACACACACACACACACACACACACACACACACACACACACACACACACACACACACACACACACACACACACATACACTACAATCTTGTTGTTCAAACTGCAGCTTATACTCCTCTTCACAGTTCTTTATGAACCTCTCTCTCTTGTCAGATCTCTTCTGCTTGTCATCCTGGTTCTTGTTATCTCTCTCAGCATCATCCACAGTGAAGGCCAACACAAAGTCTACAGAACCCAACAAAACGTCAGACCAAAACTCCCAGCCAACAACCAGTCAATAGAGAGCACACACACTACAAGGATTTCCACTGGAAATCAGCACCTTTCACCTCGGCCACCTGGGGAGGTTATGTAGTATTCCTTGTCTCTGAGCGGTGGACTGCGTTGGAGCACAGTCAATCCACTTTACAACATCACCCATGGACCAAACCTCCCTGTCCTACCGCTACAACCACATCACTGTTGTACAACCGCTAATACTGAGGAAGTCTTGCTCATACTCAGCCCCAACCCTCAGGCACAGCTTACCAAGAGAAGCTAAAGTTGCCTCATCACTACTTTCACTGCTGCATGCAAAAGTACTTTATCGTATTAATTGCCTTTCCTGACCAATAATATAAGTTATATGTGATTCTGTATTATAATCTATCTCCTTTTTCTTTTTTATTAAATTTCATCAATTTCTATTTGGACAACTATTTTAAATAATACACATCTACATTGAATATAAGATTGACCTTACGTTTGACCTTTTGAAAATTGACAAAAAAATTGTCAGGCTCAAATTAACCAAGTCACTGTAAATGTCTACTTCATCCCACTTTATCAAGGGCTTCAATGAATCATTACAAGTTATTTCCAGACTTGAAACCATTTTAAGAGTGGAAAGGACTTCAAAGAAACAGATGCACACACACACACACATTCCCTAATATGGCATAGGTCATAAAAGTCATTGAGCTATTCTTAGTAACAATACCTAGGACTCAAGACTTCAAAGAATGCAGGAATCTCATACCTCATCAAATGCAAGACTGAGCAACCCCTCACTAAGATGGACCATCTGACAACCCCCCACTAAGATGGACCATCTGACAACCCCCCACTAAGATGGACCATCTGACAACCCCCCACTAAGATGGACTATCTGACAACCCCCCCACTGAAATGGACCATTAGACAATCCCTCACTAAAATGGACCATTAGACAATCCCTTACTAAAATGGACCATTAGACAATCCCTCACTAAAATGGACCATCAGGCAATCCCTCACTAAAATGGACCATTAGGCAATCCCTCACTAAAATGGACTATTAGGCAATCCCTCACTAAAATGGACCATTAGGCAATCCCTTACTAAAATGGACCATTAGACAATCCCTCACTAAAATGGACCATTAGGCAATCCCTCACTAAAATGGACCATTAGACAATCCCTTGCAAAGATTGACCATCAAAGCTCCCCTCTGGACCACATGCCAACCACACTATGCGAATGAGTTACATTCCAACAACCACTTCATCTGAAGAATTTACTCCTTTACACCCGGGCTGAGTCTCCAGTGACATTTGGGAATCGTTTGGATTCCACACACATCCAGAATATGCACATAGTCATCAGATAATACAGTTGCCCTGGATACGGACGTGCCACAGTGGAAACCATTTGAGAACCAGAACCAGCTACATTACATCAGCAGAGGGATCAGTGGAGGGATCCGATGTCTGTCATACTGGTTACCTTGGTAAGGTCATGCCCGCTGAAATAGCCGTCTTAGTAACATAACACAAAGTATGGCGACCTTCTATGCCACACACACACACACACACACACACACACACACACACACACACACACACACACACACACACACAACTCTGGCATTCCTTACCAATTCTCCTTTTTCCATCTGTGAAGAATAGAGTTTGCTCTTGTTCCTTCTGTTGTGGAGAGAAATAGGCTTGGCTATCGCAGTCACCATTGTCATATCACAACAGAGCACCAGTCAACAATAGTCAGCAACAGTCAACAACAATGAACATCAGTTTTCAGTTTTGTTTTCATAATCTCCACCTGCCCATGCACTGGTTGATGGTGAATGTACAATATCCAACAGTCGTGAGAGATTTGATTGGTTGGGAAATCAACATAATGCTGTCCAGCAGCATAGTCATGTGACCTCACAACTGCTTTTGATTGGTTGAAATAGCTGTCATGCAATGAATGACAGCCGCTCCCAATTAAGTGGATGATTCAACTAATCATAAATTTTCAGAATTCCTCAACATCTCTAGGTTGTACCAAAGTAATAGGGTAGCTTGGCACTTCATGGTACCATAGGCTGCACATAAGGGCCAGGAGGACCTCATGCATTCACCCTCATATGTGTGTCTGTGTAAACACATACAGATGTACACACATGTACACACATATACACACACGTATACACATACATGCACACACACGTATACACATACACACACACACACACACACATACACACACACACACACACACACACACACACACACATACACACACACACACACACACACACACACACACACACACACACACACACACACACACACACACACACACACACACACATCAAATGCCATCCTCAACCTAGTGATAAGAAACACACACATACACTGTGCTTGGTCTGGACGTACAAAGGCAGAGCATATTGAGCTTTCATGGGCCGAGTAACCCTTATTCGACGCCGACTATGTAATCATGTCAACACACTGAATCTCCCCAAACACGTGGAGGCGAAGTGGTGAGGTAGAGGTCCACCAAGATTGCTCAGGCCACAACACAAACCATCAAAGTGAAATAAGCACTTGATGTTGAACGTACTCTAGCTTCCGTGTCGAGGCGAGGTCTTCCTTCCTCGGCGCCCTCCAGAAGGTGGTCGTCTGGTCCGGCGCTTCCTTTGAGGTCATCCTTGCTGTCCTCCTTGGAGATCCCCTCGAACCCGATAGGAGGCTGTTCCTCGAGTTTCGTGTCCGACATAGTCAGGGAGAGTGTACCACTTCGGTAATGCGGTGGTTACACGAGCTACAACGTGCGATAACGGAATCACAGACTGCACCACTGATCTGCACAGGGCGTTGTGGGGCATACGTGCTTACCTACACTTTGCGAGAAGACCGCTCTAACAGCCTTGCCTCTGTTCGATCCAGTAACGCAGTGTGCTTGACTGTTCGTCGATCCTGGACAGGACTTATCTCATTTAGACCACGCCTAACCACGCCTACACACACCAAATATGGGCATGGCATCTATACATTATTGTAACCTTTGCTGGGCTGAATGCTCGACCTAATACTCGGGTATGGTGTGGACTGAGAGGATTGGAAATGATGGAACTGAGCAGTCTTAACACACTGGTACAAGTTTATGGCTGTGCTATCTCTATAGATGACAGAGGTGAATTGATATTTGAATACTCTTGTCCACTGGGCAATGTTGACTGTACATCAGAACACTTGTTCCAAGCCAACCTACTCCAGGATGACGAACACACATGCTCACACGCACACATGTACACACGCATGCAAACACAAATACACATGTACACACGCATGCAAACACACACACACACATACACACACATGCAAACACACACACACACACACACAACACACACACACACACACACACACACACACAACACACACACACACACACACACAGGTCCCCAAGGAGACTCATCCATGCCGAAGCTATTGTTGTCAAGTCTCGATATTGGCAAAAAAGAGTACACTGCACACACAACCATCTACAGGTACTACTTTCAGCAGAATATTAGCAACTCTACATAGGCCAGTCATGCAGTGATCCAGTCCTATGGCTGTCAAGTGGTGGGTTCTGTGGTTGAGTTAGTTTGGACGATGGTGACTTTGGCCGTCTGAGCTAGTAACTTCTCCCTTTTGATCTCATCTTTGACTCTCTTTGGCACGTCTGGGATGATCGCAGCAATCACAGCCACAAGCACAAAGATGACATGCTACACAGGAAGAAGAGATGGATGGTTGAGGTGGGGATATGAGGTGAATACGACATATTACACACACACACACACACACACACACACACACACACACACACACACACACACACACACACACACACACATACACACACACACACACACACACACACACACACACACACACACACACACACACAAACACACACATACACACACACACACACACACACACACACACACACACACACACACACACACACACACACACACACACACAGATGCACAGAGAGACTCACTTCAAACACAATGACAAAGGCGAGCTTGCCGATGATGATCAAACTATACTCGTAAGGTATTCTTCCTCCTGGGCCAGTATTACCGAAACCATTGAAACTGCAAATGAATAGCAAATAAGTGAATAAGTGACTTCATCAAGTAGAAGGTATAAATATAGCACACACCACACACACACACACACACACATACACACACACACTCACTCACACACACACACATACACACACACTCACTCACACACACACACACTCTCACACACACACACTCACACACACACACACACTCTCACACACACACACACACACACACACACACACACACACACACACACACACACACACACACTCTCACTCACACACACACACACTCTCACACACACACACACACACACACACACACACACACACACACACACACTAACCTACAAGTGGTACTGTTATTTATACAATAAGGTACATTCTCATAGATGTCAGGGCTGGCCACCTCTGGTGTGAGGTCAGTATATCTCAAACTGTCCACAAACTCCAGGTCTCCATCGCGAGGGTTCATATCCCGAATGAGGGAGAGTGTTTCGTTGGTTATTCGTGAGTTCAGACAGGCCAGGTCCACAAACGGCAGGAAGAGATAGTCCAGGTCAGTGGTGACCATATCCCCGTCCTGTGTCACACTCTGGGTGACAGCTCGTAGGTTGTACACGTCAACACGAGGCACCGTCTCCCTTCTGCAGGCTGGGTCCTCCAGGGAGCATCCGCGGACTTCGTCAAACAGGTCTTTTATTGAGAACTGCCTCAGTTGGAAGTCAAGGTATCCTCCCAGACCTACGAACTCCTGTCCAAGATCACACGACGGCCAGTGGTACCGTGCGCAAGACTCGGGGGAGAAATGGGAGTACTTGTACACCAGTTGAGGGATGAAGTCCGAGGAGAAGGCTATCAGACAAGCCTAGTGGAGAGGAAATAGTGGCCCAGTGGGCTAGTAATGGAAACAGTGGCCCAGTGGGCTAGTAGTGGAAACAGTGGCCCTGTGGGCTAGTAGTGGAAACAGTGGTCCAGTAAGCTAGTAGTAAAGTCCTGGTGATTAGGTTGTATGTGTGTTGGTATTGGAGGTCTCAGAAGGGTATTAGTGGCCCAACGGGCTAGTATTAGAAGGCTGGGTTCATTGGCCAAAGGGTCTGGTAACAATGGACTAGGTCAGTGACAAAGTACATGATTACCCCAGACACTTTGACTCCTGTTTACTCATCCTCCCTACAGTCGGGGGGGGCTGATATTCAGGAGACTAAGAACTAATGGGTTACATTAGTTACTACATAATTAAGAGCCCGTGGGCTCTAACTCACATTTGTCACAACAGCAAGTGTAGCAACCACGTTGAAAATCCCATACCATGCTCCGATGTCTTCTGCTCTCTTGGGCACAGGACGTCTGGTGGCAACGACATACTTGTAGGCGTCCAACCTCACCTCGAAGATATTGTTGACAAAGGCAAAGAGGGGTGCCAGAGGGAAGGATGCCACGAAAAGGGTCACAAACCCGTATTGGACGGCCAGCTCCAGGTATTCGGGAAGAAGACCAAACTTTGGCTGGGAGCTGAGATCATAGTCCCTCTCCCATCGCGCATAAACCGGATCTTTTTCCCTATCACGTCTGAAATAGTTCTTAAGTAGGTTCAAGATCCATTTTAGAAGGGGAATTCCCAACTCTATCGCCTGGTAAAGGATCTGTTTCCCACCGAGGATGATCACCAGCTGGATAGTCAGCTCCAGGAAACACCCGTAGGTGGAACATTCCTCCAATCGGATTGCTCCAATACGATGGTATTTCCCTGGAAAACCCACCACACTGGGTGGAGGTGGAGTCAGTGTGAGGTGTGTGAGTGGGCGGGGCATATATGATGTGTGACAGTGTTTGAGAGCGGCGAGGGTTGAGTGTGGTTAGCATAAGTGCATGTGGTGTGATTTTGTGTAAAGTGTTTGATTTTGTGTGTGGGTTGGAACAGGTGAGAGTGTGCGTGTGCAAGCCACCTAACACCAACACAGTGGATAGTGTGTAGACTTACTTTCCCTTGAAGAAGGCGATGTAGAAGATGGAAGTGTAGTAGTTGAAGAACTGGAAAATGTACAGCTTCAAAATGAGACTGTCTTCGAATGCACTCTGGGTACGATGGAGCTCTGTGCAGTCAGTGACAAGGGAAAGTGAAAACCAGCCAGAACACACACACACACACACACACACACACACACATACACACACACACACACACACACACACACACACACACACACACAACACACACACACACACACACACACACACACACACACACACACACACACACACACACACACACAGCTTACCCCAGTTGTTCAACCAGACAGCAATGATCTTGTAAACCTGAACACGATGAAGGCACAGACGTGTCAGCCATTTGCAGCTATATGGAGCAGTTATCCCTGACTCACCACATTCATGACCATGATAACCAACAACTGTATCAAAGCAGCCGTGATCAGTACAAACAGGTTTACACCTGTTCCGGTATACGTGCCTGCCACACGTGCCAGCGGTATGTAGAGCACAAGAGCGATGGCCGCTCTGTAGACCAGGATGGCAAACACGATAACCACCACAAGAGTGGCCTACCGGGCGAAGACAAGGGTTGGGTGAGGAGGGACCAACTGATCCGAACACTGTTAGTGCATGTATGTATATTCCTACTTGAATACCAACTTACATACACACATGGACTCATGTACATACATGTGCATGCACACACACACACACACACACACACACACACACACACACACACACACACACACACACACACACACACACACACACACACACACACACACACACACACACAGATTTATACCATAAAAAGGAGTCCAGAGAAGGCTGCCATGAGCTTGAGAATGAACCGATGTTGAGGTTGGACGAGCTCGTACTTATCAAAAATGTGATTGTAGCGAAGCAGGCTGGGGGGGATGATGTCTGTCTGCGTCAAGGGGTCCTTCGTGAACTGCTTCTTCATCTCTCGCAGAAATTGGGATCGCGGGGTTTCCTGGAGGAGCGAGAGAAGATACCCCCATCATTCCTCCCCCTGTCATCGGCATCCATTGCATTATAACAATATGTATGACTGGCAGAATGAAAATCCTGATAATCAGATCCATTATATGCAGACATCACAATCGAGTTGGCAATGAAAACAAACAAACAGCGAACATCAATTCATAACTAAACAAACCACTCACGTCGACCAGCTCATATTCGAGCACGTCCCATTCGTGTTGCAAGCGATACTGTTTTCTCTTCCAAAACTCCAGGAACAAAACAGCCCAAATGGACATGAAGGCAGCGAGGAAGACTGTCCCTCCGTTGTCGAAGAGGAGACTGAATCGTGAAGAGAGGCAGCTGTTCTGGTAGTACCAGAAGTCGCAGTTGAGGTCACATGGGGGACACATGTAGAACGTGGTGTTGGGGGGCGGTACCAGCCCCTCCGAGCTGTTCATGTACTTGGTAATGGGGACTTGACACGCGTCAGAGCTATAAGAGCAGGGAGCGTGTCAGAGATTGAGCCATACACACCACAAAGAGACTGTACAGTACATCAGTACACACCATACAGGGACTGTACAGTACATCTGTACACACCATACAGGACTGTACAGTACATCTGTACACACCATACAGGGACTGTACAGTTCATCTGTACACACCATACAGGACTGTACAGTACATCTGTACACACCATACAGGGACTGTACAGCAAATCTGTACACACCATACAGGGACTGTACAGTACATCTGTACACACCATACAGGACTGTACAGTACATCTGTACACACCATATAGGGACCGTACAGCCATCTCTACAAAATACCATTATGAACACTAGTCATCACATCAATCACTGTCAGCTCACTCAGTGGTGAAGGTGACTCAGTCACACATACGTACAATGTCATAGTTCACTGAGCAATAGGGTTTTCTCAGCAATGAGGTGTAGGGAACATAACAGGTTATTTAACAAATAACCATCAAATGTAATTTAACTCAATCCAGTTGGTGAGCTGGTTACATGAGTTACTATGGTGTTTGCATCCGCCAGGAGTGAGTACTAACCAGGAGTGAGTACCAACCAGGAGTGTGTGCTAACCAGGAGTGTGTACCAACCAGGAGTGTGTACAAACCAGGAGTGTGTACAAACCAGGAGTGTGTGCTAACCAGGAGTGTGTACTAACCAAGAGTGTGTGCTAACCAGGAGTGAGTACCAACCAGGAGTGTGTGCTAACCAGGAGTGTGTACCAACCAGGAGTGTGTACAAACCAGGAGTGTGTACAAACCAGGAGTGTGTACCAACCAGGAGTGTGTACCAACCAGGAGTGTGTACTAACCAGGAGTGTGTGCTAACCAGGAGTGTGTACTAACCAGGAGTGTGTACTAACCAGGAGTGTGTACCAACCAGGAGTGTGTGCTAACCAGGAGTGTGTACCAACCAGGAGTGTGTACTAACCAGGAGTGTGTACCAACCAGGAGTGTGTGCTAACCAGGAGTGTGTACAAACCAGGAGTGTGTACAAACCAGGAGTGTGTACTAACCAGGAGTGTGTACAAACCAGGAGTGTGTACCAACCAGGAGTGTGTACTAACCAGGAGTGTGTACCAACCAGGAGTGTGTACCAACCAGGAGTGTGTACTAACCAGGAATGTGTACTAACCGGGAGTGTGTACTAACCAGGAATGTGTACTAACCAGGAGTGTGTACTAACCAGGAGTATGTACTAACTAGGAGTGTGTGCTAACCAGGAGTGTGTACCAACCAGGAGTGTGTACTAACCAGGAGTGTGTACTACCTACACTACTCACTCACTGAACAGGTTGTTTGGGAGTGACTCACGCAATAGGATTCCTGCTGGTTGTCAAGGTGGAGATTCCGTATATCATCACCCCGGCACCGAGGATGGAGGCGAACAGCAGCCACGTGGTCAGGTGGCCGAGGAAGGCAAAGTAGAGCCCGATCTTGATCCCAAAATACCTCCTGATGTGATGGATGGGCTGGGTCTTGTACCACGCCTTCCAGTGGGTCCACTCCCTGTAGAGAAGCTGTCGCTCACAGTGGACAATCCCATCAGATTTGGTCTTGTGGGAGCCCTGCAAGGAGGTGGGCATCTATTGGAACACTGGCCAGGCGGGGGCCAGTATCACACCAGTGATCATGGCGGAAGCACTCACATCGTGGAGAGGGTAAGCAGCATTGAACAAACCAAGTCCAAGAGCCCTTTCAAGTCCTGTTGAGAGAGATAGCCATGATAGCGGATACATACAGTACATACAGTACATACAGTACACATGGTACACACAGTACATACAGTACACACAGTACACACAGGACACACAGTACACACAGTACACACAGTACATACAGTACATACAGTACACACAGTACACACAGTACATACAGCACACACAGTACACACAGTACACACAGTACATACAGTACACACAGTACATACAGCACATAACGTTATACTTCACTCTGGCTCACCAAACATAGTGTCATCTCGAGGTTCGGAGGTGGAGTAATTGAGATTGTCCAGTATGTTGTGCACTATCATAGCTCTCTCCCCAGTGGTGAAGAACTTGTCTTCATTGTGGACATCACACTCGATGAACCTGCACGCACAACCGTGGTGGACCGTAGTAAGACCTTCTATCGTTTTATCATTAAATTATTGGATTAAACACAATCAAAGGCAATCGAACAAAATTAATTATTTCTCCTTGCGCTATCAACTGTACAGCATCCACTGACCTATCTTGGAATTCCTTCTTGAATGGGGCTGTCAGGTAAGGCTGGACCTCAAGGTCGTCTGGTATCACTGGTGACAGCGGACTTCTGAACTGGGTCCTCGTCTCAATCAACTTCTGGTGCCAGGGCATGTCTAGAGGGAGGAACTTGTCCTTTGTGGACCAAGAAAACAACAGTGATCCTTGACAACATCAACAACAATGTAAACATCAACAATAGAGTAAAACAATGGCAGCAATGCCCTGTAACTTCAACAATATAGAAATTAACAACAAAGTAAACAAACAACAATAAATCCTACAACATCAACAAAGCACACAAACACAAATAATCCGTGACAACATAAACAAACAATTAAACATGATACCCACAAACAGAGGGTACAGCTTACTCACGTTTATGGGCTTCTTCAGCCCGATATCTTCTGCTCCCTTCAGCATCAGCTCCCATGGGCAGTGGACCCAGACAAATGTGGTCTTCTTGTCCTCTGATTTCTGAAGGAACGATCAAAAAGTCATTCAAAGTGTATTCCGTGAACAACCAACACAAGAGTCATTTGATTTAGAGCATCAGCCGGTTTTACAGCCACACCCATTCATTTCCAGCCACACCCACTCTGACCTCCTTAGGCTGTTCCCTAACTTTCAATCCCAACTTCTGAGCGCGGTCCAGGAATACACTTCTTGTCATTGCAATGTTTTGGGGGGTTTCCCTTCTTTTCAGGGACCT
>CAXHUO010000013.1:0-5000 GCA_964020155.1 Chondrilla cf. caribensis
CTGCTGTTGATGCCAGGAATACTACATCCCAAATCATGGTCTGCATTCGGCCTGCTTCATCCTACCATCCCCTCACCTGATATCTTAGAGCACAAAAGCACTCTGAGATATCAGGGAAACTACTGTACGTACATACGTATATACGTACTGTATGTATAGTACAACATTGTATGCCAGCCAATGACAGCCAGGATCGATCTTCAACTCAGGAGGATCACTATGATACTCCTGCCACACACAATCATGCATGGAGTTGTACTACATATTTGACACAGAAGTACATATGTACAGTACAGTATGTACTGTACATACGTGTGTACCCAGGTACGTACGTATATTGAATGTGATAAAGTTCAAAACAGATTGACTCAAGTTTCGCAGAAGTTCCCCCTCTTATGTATATGTCCTCTGTGGATAGATGCTATACTAAAGAGACCATTTTCGTATCCTTCATACGTACATAACAGGATGTAATATTGCTATATTCAGAGACAACAGTTCAAACAGATACCAGCTAGAGTCCTTTAGGTGTGGTCCATAGTATGTACAGCAGAATATAATCAGTTTACTGCGTGTGTCTGTATATACTGCACATACCTAACTACTGCCTTCAGCTCTCAGACTACAGACAGGTGTAACAACATTAAATTCTGTTTGGACAACATTACACAGGTACGTACAGCAGATTACAGTTCACACTACTTACTATAGGCAGGTACATCAAAACTCCTGTTTATTATCCTTAGTAGACAGGTTTAGCAGACTAAATTCCACTTATATTGTAGGTAAGTACAGCTACATTACTGTTTGCTGTCCTTCATACAGAGGTATATAGACCCACTTCTGGCTGCTATAGACAAATATACATATAACTCTAAGCTCCCCTCTATTCCAACTTAGTGACCTTTGGACACAAGCAAGCACAGTGACCAAATCCTGCCTACGTTCAATGTTGGAGGGTATAACAGTTCAAACTGCTGTAGGTTGGTTTTCTTCCTATAAGCCTGTACTCTTGGTATTACTGGGTGCAACGCTAGATAAGCATACGTATGTTGGTAATTTCGACCACAGATACTCGCACAGACAATCTGTATCCCTAAGCTTCACAAACAAGCTCCACAAACAGGAAAAACTCCAACAACTGACCATATCCTGCAGTTTGAAAAAAAGGTCCATATCCAAATACAACTGAGAGGTACAAAAGAGAGACAGAAATCCAAGTTGGAAGTGCCCAGGAACACCACTAGTCAGAAGGTTCACATTCACTGACAAACTGATGTTTTCCTCTAGTTTTCGTGGTAAAGTGCACACTTCATTGGCTTCGGTTGGATTGCTGATGTGGGTTATACTTGTGTAAACTGTCAACAAACAGGTGCACAGGGCACTTGTAATAACTGATACATGTACAGTACATACATACAGTACATACGTACGTACATACGCATACAGTATACAGTAGATTTACCTACGTATGTACATACCTACATATAATAGATTAACCTACATACGTACCTACATACATACAGTAGATTAACCTACATACGTACCTACATACAGTACACACACATAATATTGCAGTACATACATATGTGCAGCAGCACTGTAGGGTACTACACATATGAACATATTACTGTATAATATTGAATACATGTACTGAAGACTTGAGTATGAGCAGCTTGTACTAAGTATGCACACACACAAACATACTTTGTAACATTATTGAGGTCGTACCACCAATATTCGGTATGCCTTGCACACAATAGGTACTATTCAGATAAACACGATGCATAAATACCATACACACGCACAATGGCTGCAAAGGCTTCATTAACATGAAGACACCACAACAGATTTAAGGATTCATGATTTGAATTATGACAATTTTAACATACATAGAACAAGGAATTGGACAATATATCAGCACAGTCTGTATTGTGCGATCATCAGATTAAAATGAATGCTTTATAATACAGTATGTACTGTTCGAATGTATAATGTTCACATATGTATGTGTACATACCCATACAAATGTATTGCTCACACACACGCACACACACACACACATACACACACACACACACACACACACACACACACACACACACACACACACACACACACACACACACTTACACATACATACGTAACACAATTTACAGTATGTATTTTTAATCAAATACAATAACCTTAGTACATACAGTACGTACGTACATACGTACGTAATATTATACATACATACAGGAAGGCATATGTAACTGATATACACACATAGCCCATTAACACATTAAGGTCCTTTTTACTACACATATGAACATATTACTGTATAATATTGATTCTACCAATTTGGTCCTAGTTGAAATGACGGAAATACACACACGTATAGTGATGTGATGTGCTGTGTGTGATTATGAAGGAAAAGGGCCAGTTTACAGTGAAAAGTGAAAATGGAGCAGAAGATCTGAAACTATCAATGAGCAGTTGAAAGAAGAAAGTGGCTTTTCGGCAAAAGATATAAAGGCTGCAAATTCATTTGTGGCTAATACTGAAGAATGGTTGCCGGGAAACAGTAATGGATGTAGTCTTCCTTAGACTATACATCTTCAGTAAAGGATACCTACTGTATGTACTGTACTGTATCTCCAGTATGTACTGTATCTACTGTATCTACTGTACCTACCGTATGTACTGTACCTACTGTATGTACTGTACCTACTGTATGTACTGTACCTACTGTATGTACTGTACCTACTGTATGTACTGTACCTACTGTATGTACTGTACCTACTGTATGTACTGTACCTACTGTATGTACTGTACCTAATGTATGTATTGTACCTACTGTATGCACCGCACGTACTGCATGTCCTGTAAATCTATTAGGGCAAATTGTGTACAGTTAGCCCCGATATATCCCACTAGCCACTGGCTAATGTACCGGGAAACACCACTTAACAAACAGTTCCTGAACTAAACTAAGTACTCATCAACGTCAACACTATTAAGTCCACTCAGATCCAATACACAATTCATCTCACAAGAGTTCATAGGAACAGATACATTTGGCTGACTGTATATACATACGTACCAATACACAATTCATCTCACAAGAGTTCATAGGAACAGATACATTTGGCTGACTGTATATACATACGTACCAATACACAATTCATCTCACAAGAGTTCATAGGAACAGATACATATGGCTGACTGTATGTATATACCTACCTACATACTGAGGTACATTCTAGAGTCTGACACTTACATGATTTCATGGATACGTAGGGGCTTTGAAAGGATGACTGGAAGGGAATGAGTTGACAACACACCTCAACAGCCAACAGGGCTAGTGGATGGGTGAGAGTGAATCCAGAACAAGGTGTTGTGAAATTTGGTCAGTATCAGGTCAGGATTGCTGGCATTCCGGACAATAGTGTATCGCACTATGTATGTGGGTGAACTTGACACCATATCAAATGTGAGTATTTGTGACTGCTGGTACATATGTGCATGCTCATGCACATGAGGTGAGTGCATACGTGAGAATATAATTGTGTGTGTGTGTGTGTGTGTGTGTGTGTGTGTGTGTGTGTGTGTGTGTGTGTGTGTTGTGTGTGTGTGTGTGTGTGCGTGTAAGTGTGTGCATGTGTGTGTGTGTGTGTGTGTGTGTGTGTGTGTGTGTGTGTGTGTGTGTGTGTGTGTGTGAGTGTGTGTGTGTGTGTGTGTGTAAGTGCGTGCATGTGTGTGTGTGTGTGTGTGTGTGTGTGTGTGTGTGTGTGTGTGTGTGTGTGTGTGTGAGTGTGTGAGTGTGTGTGTGTGTGTGTGTGTGTGTGTGTGTGTGTGTGTGTGTGTGTGTTTGTGTGTGTACATGTATGCATGTGCACATGAGTGTGTTTGTGTGTATGTGTGCTTGCAGGTGGGTGGGATTGCACATGTACCAAGTCTTCATACTAACTCTACTATACGTAGGTCTGTCTATAGTGTGTATTGTGCACTACACCTACACACCCACACAATACACATACTACACCCACACACAGTTTCACACACACACACACACACACACACACACACACACACACACACACACACACACACACATACACACACACACACACACACACACACACACACACACACACACACACTACAGTCACATGACTCTCACCTGAAACCTAACCAAGTGTCCTATGCATTCTTTGTACTCAGATTCAGTCAGTGTAAACAAATGTTTCTTAGAAGCAATATCACCATTAGGAAATAAGTTCAGGTACATAATTGAGAATCACACACATACACCCACATACATCATCCATTCTCTTGGTCTCTGTATTGGATTACACACCACCTGCCAACACAGGGATTACAGCTGCCTAAAATGGCCGTCACATCAAATCGAATACCGTATAGCGGGAAAGTTTTGTGGACTAAAAGTTTTGCAAATTTCGCAAAGAAACTGGTATTCATGAAAGTTTTATTCGTGAACACCCAATGACGTATTTGTCTGACAATCAATTAACGCGATGGGTGTTGAAAACATGAAAATTTTTTTCGCAAAAGTCGTAAAATTGAGTGATTCGCGAAAGTTTTGTCCCACAAAACATTCTGTCCATACAGTGTGCTATACTGTATGCCAATTAAGCATAAATTTCAGATAAACTCTAGATGTCTTCTTGAACTTCTAGAACTTCCAATACATACACCCGTAAGTATGGTGTGCTGCATTCTGTGGGATGAAACTTTTTTAATATGTATGTATGTGAAAGTGAATAAAGGTTCAATTGGTGAGAATGTCGCAATTGTTGTAGAAAACGACACTGCCAGGACCACATCTAGCATCATGACCTGTACACAGTGGTCTCACACTCATTATCGAATCACTACAAATGTGACTAGGAGGGTCTGGTTCTGATGTAAGGTGTGTCAATCACATATTGCGCATTCTTTTGACCACATTCAAATTTCATTGCATTTTACCAATCATTGCAGGCTAACCAGACAGT
>CAXHUO010000013.1:10000-17689 GCA_964020155.1 Chondrilla cf. caribensis
TTGGAGTTCACTGCAATTATTCAACACAATAATAAATAATATACTGATATGCATGTTATACATGACAGGAAAAGTATGTTTTCAAAAGTAATCAGGGATTAGGGACTGTTTCGGTCCATCGTGGAGCTTGATATGGTCCAGAAGTCCAGTGCGTGTATTATTGTTCAAGTTAAAAAACCTCGTGGGGCTGCCTGTTGAAGTTATTTACACTCGTCCGATATAATATGTATTCCCAAGCGTAACCGCAACAATGAATTTATATTGTAATTTATATTGCGCGAGAGAAGATGGTCGATTTCGAAACGCTGAGGCTTGGAAATTGGGCTAGAATTCGAGCGCAACAGCTTCGCCTAATGTAAAAATTTCAGCGAAGGTTCCTTTAAACCTAAGAAAGATTAACCAAGCAATTCGAGTTTGGGGAAAGCAGTTTTTAACTCGAATTACTTGTTTTCACGGTCCTGAGAAGTATCTAAAAAGATTGAGAGAAGCTCTCGATAGAATTGAACAATAGCCAAGCTATGTATTCGATAGATAGTTTTTTTTTGTTTGACAATGCATTCTTGCCAGTTTTAAGAAGTATATTATTTAGCACTGTCCGTAATATGCAGGCAATTTTACGAACTAATGATGTAACGGGACTGTAAATGGCTGTCCTGATTACGGAATACAGAGGTGTCCGGATTTTTCAGGTGCCTAAATACCAGTTTTAAATGGAGAAAGATTCGGGACAATAGTTTAAAGTCCATTATATGCAGGTGTCTGCTTTTTCCAGAGTCCGGATTAACAGGTTCCACTGTATTAAGACCATCCAAGGGACATACAGTAGTAGTTGCATTATGATGTTACACTATAGGCAAATAACATACGCAGTTTGGAGGAACACACACACATACACACACACACACACACATGTATGCATAGGTGCCACAACCACCTCTATTTTCCTACGTCCTTACACCCAGGAGGAGCTCTCAAATCATTTGAGGAAATATACTTAGTGTTAACACAAGGTACAGGTGTGAATGCCTAACATTTCCTGCATTGTATACGTATATGACCTCATCTTTTACTCCATGTTGGTACGTACAGTACATTAAAAGTAACAGCCCAGTCTTCAACCACCACACCTCTAGCTACAACCAAATCTTCAACTACCACACTCTAGTAACAACCAATTCTTCAACCACCACACCCCTAGTAACAACCGAGTCTTCAACCACCACACCCTAGTAACAACCAATTCTTCAACCACCACACCATAATATCAACCGAGTCTTCAGCCACTACACCCCTAGTAACAACTGAGTCTTAAACTACTACACTCTTAGCGACAATTGAGTCTTCAACTGCTATGAGGGTGGTCATAACTACAGAGAATTGGTGATCTATGTGTGTGTGTGTGTGTGCGTGTGTGCGTGCGTGTGTGTGTGTGTGTGTGTGTGTGTGTGTGTGTGTGTGTGTGTGTGTGTGTGTGCTTGTCTGTGCGTATTTGTGTGGTGTCAACATTCTACAGTACTAAATTTTTGAGTAGAACCTGGATGTATTGAATCGCACGTTCGAGGAGGGAATCGTGAGGTGAACTCGCAAGAAATTGAGGCGCGATAACGTCACAACTAAAGAAGAACTCTATCTACCCGTGTTACGTAACCATACTTTTACCATTTAAGGTACAAAAGCGACAATCGCAGACGATATCGCATTGATAGATCTACCCGAAGATGCAAGTAAAATAACATCAGCGATTTGGTCTAAGTTTCCTGGCCGTGCGAGTATCCGAGCGAATCATTCTGATGAACTGAGGCAACATAAACTTGTTGAGTAAGTCTTACCTGCTGGCTTCCGTGGAGAAAAGACCTCAAAAATGACGCCATGGCAGCAAAACTCCACTACGAAGGCACAAGACAGTCGAACGAGACAGTCCTATTCAACTTGAACAAAGAACCAGATTGAAAACGTATTCGGCAGCCATTTAAATGACGTTATTGTTATTGCGCAATATTTTGTTGAATTATGCAATGATTGTCGAATAATATAGCACAAGTTATCATTCAAAAGTGCTATTATTAATTCCGGTTGAGTTATAATGTTGTGGATGTATATTAGTGCTTGGGACGATTAATCGTTAATCGATTAATCAATCGATATTCATTTCAAATCTGATTACCGTTAATAGTGCAAGCAAATTGATTAATCACAGAAAGTAATTAAGTGAGTAGACCAGGAAGCCACTCCCACCTTATTACCCAGAACCATCACTCCATGGATTCAATTTCGTACTTCAAGAGTACCTGAATTGTGACAAGGGCTCTGTGGACTTCACTTCATGTCAATTGGATGACTACTTAGTCTAATAAAGTGGGAGTGGTTTCCGGTTACGCCCACTTAATTACTTCCGGTGGTTGATCAATTAATCAATCGGTTACTGTATATTGACTATATTGATTTGAAATTTTCAGCCAATTCCCAGCCCTAATATATATCACTATACATATACTTTATAACTATATATCACTATTATACTTTTTAACTATAGTGCAAAACTGGAGATTCCTAGGGTTTGTATGACAGAGGAGGATGAAGAAGCAGGTGACATGTCCTTGAGCAATTTGAAAGTGCCCAGAATAGCCAGGAACGTGATGAAGATGTGGATATCAAGAAAGAAGTTATTAAAGTTTGCTTTTCAGTGCTATTTCGGCCAATTGTTCTACAACGCACTCTATAACAATAATGATAATAATATTAATACACCAGGGAGAGAATTGTGTCATCAAACATCTGCACTAGTCATATCGTAACTAGTATTATATTATAGCAGATTTTCCAGCACATGGACTCTACCATGCATGTACATGGATACACACTCAGGTTATAATTCTGTGCCTTTGGTATAGAAGCAAGCATGCTAACCTGCCCATTATTCTTAGGCTACGCATATGAGCATTTTATCCTTATACAGTATCTCCAAGGCTTAACAACCCATGCAATTTTTATTGATCAATATTTATATTGTATAATACAGAGTTGTATCTCCTATTGTAATTATAGCATTGCGTTCTTGAATTTTGACCCCTCTCCTCGACTATTCTTCCAAACAAAGGCCTATAAGTGTGCTGTTTCTCCAGTGTCGACAATGCTTTCATCTGCATCTGAATCATCTGTGGCCAATGTGCACCAAATTCAAGTCCCATTGATTAACTATCATCTGTTAGAAATACAAACACACATATATATGTCCAATATCGTGGTACAATTAAAGCTATGTAGCACCTATAACCATAGTATGTGTGCATTCCCAAGCATGCATGACTTCACACATGTAGGACATGTATATGTACATGTATGCATCCTCTTGGTTCATTATTGATGAAGTGTACTCTTGTCTTAAACAAAATTTATCTACTCTTGGCTGGCTATGAGCTTTTAGTCAGTGACTTGTACAACAGACATCAATCACACACACAATGTACAGACAATTAGCATGCAAGTTGTTCGAATATATCATCACACAGGAAGGGTTAATATTGTCATGACATGATAATTTAATGGTTGATCCACCAACAGATACTGTTCGTCAAATTTGTCCCAACACAACAGATCGAGGAGCAGCAACAAGCACAGTGCAATAATGATACCTTGCAGTTGTGGAGCTACTGTGGCAGGCAGTGTGAGGTGTAAGATGTGTTGAAGTGTGTAATGGTATGCAGCCATAACTCTTATGGTATGACCATAATGAAAAAAACTTGAATAATATTATACACCAATATGTGTATGTGCAAGCGAAAAGGGCCCTTAGCGATTTTTTGTCGAATGCGCGTTTTTGGTATTGTTCGATAGCCTATTCCACACTGCAGACGATGGCGCTATCATGTAGAGCATAGGAGCGACTATTTATGCGCTACGGGTCTTTGTTTGAGTCCCTCCGCGCAACGTTATAACGGATAACAGGCTCATTTCCGTTTTTGGCCCTGGATCCGTATACTGAAGATGTAAAGTATACTGACCAATGGAAATTCATGACGTCATTCAAGGCGAATCCACATTCAAGATGGAACCGCATAACTCCGTATAACTTAAAATGGCGACTTTGAACGCTTGACGAAAAGGCTTCGTTCTCGAAAAGTACAAATCGTATCGGCAGGACGCTTTCAAAACTTATTCTTTATCACTATATAAGCAATTTGATCGAATAAAACGAAAACCGAAAATTTTGTGTTATTTGGCTGTTTTGATACATTCTGAACATTTTGATAACAATGGCTAAGGGCCCTTTTCGCTTGCACGCTCACATATTGACACACACAAGCACTACGGCAATATACTATCCATAACCACTTTTTTGCAAATAGGTAAACCAAATACAACTGATAGAGGATATAACCTTGAGCAACAATAATGTACTGCATTACGTTCAACATGTTTGTTATCCCATTAAATTGAATACTTCTGGAATGGATACTATGCATATGTATTGAACACTGTTGCTATTATATTCTCATCATCACAACAACACTATGCATGTGGGTGGTTTACACTGCAACCACATGATAGGTAGATTCAAAATTACGGTCTTACAATGATGGAACGCAATCAAACCAAATACAGTGGGACCTCTCTATTAAGGGCACATTGGGACCTTGATTTTAGTCCTAATTGCAGATGTGTCCTCAATTCAGAGGTCACTTAATACACTACAGTACTATACTGGGACACAGAATGGTGTCCTTATTATGGAGGTTTCTGCAATTCAGAATTTTGTAATAGAGAGGTTCCACTGTACTACAACGAAAAAAAGGGTATAACCATGAACGACAATTATATAACACTTTACATTAAATAATTAAATAATTAATAAATTAAGATGATATCCCATAAATTTAAATACTTCTGGAGAGGATACTATGAATATGACTGTATTGAACACTGTCGCTAGGCTTGGTGGCCTTGGGCTTGACAGTCTTAGGCTTGGCAGTCCTCTTCTTCTCGGTCTTGGTCTGCCTCTTTAGTTTGCTCGCAGTAGTCTTCTTTGAGGTAGCCTTCTTAGGTTTAGATGTGCACATGTGTGTATGTGTGTGTGTGTGTGTGTGTGTGTGTGCGTGTGTGTGTGTGCGTGTGTGTGTGTGTGTGCATGTGTATGCGTGTGTGTGTGTGTGTGTGTGTGTGTATGTGTGTGTGTATGAACATCTGTGTTCGTGTGTGTGCGTTTGTGTGTGTATGTGCATGTGTGTTCGTGTGTGCATGCGTGTGTGTGTGTGAGTGCGTGTGTGTGTGTGTGTGTATGTGTATGTGCGTGCGTGCGTGCGTGTGTGTGTGTGTGTGTGTGTATGTGCATGTGTGTTCATGTGTGCATGCGTGTGTGTGTGTGAGTGCGTGTGTGTGTGTGTGTGTATGTGTATGTGCGTGCGTGCGTGCGTGTGTGTGTGTGTGTGTGTGTGTGTGTGTGTGTGTGTGTGTGTGTGTGTGAACATCTGTGTTCGTTTGTGTGAACATCTGTGTTCGTTTGTGTGCGTTTGTGTGTGTATGTACATGTGTGTTCGTGTGTGCATGCATGCATGTGTGTGTGTGTGCGTGTGTGCATACATACAATTGCATATATACAATATCTGTGGTATAGTACATTTCTTAGCCTTTCTTTTGACTCATTCTTAGTTTGACTACTTTTCCTCATCACCTTGTTGTTCACAAACTGCCTCAGACAAATGATGTAATGTACAGCCGGTAACTCACTGTTTGTAACCTCATAAACACCTCCCCTACATGGTGCTAATAACACAGTATGTACAGTACATGTCCTCAGTTTGGCGGAAATTATGGACAGTTTCTTTATGGTGTGTGTGCGTGCGTGCGTGCGTGTACAAGTGTGTTGTGTGTGTGTGCGTGTGTGTGTGCGTGTGTGTGTGTGTGTGCATGTGTGTGTATGCAGATGTGTGTATGTGCATACATTAGTGTCGAATGTTAATGTATCAATCATATAGGAATACATAATAAACCACAAAACCATGGAACATCTCAGTGAGATGAAGTATAATGTAACAAGTAATTTGATTAGTATACCATAAAATGTGTACAATTGCACTATTACAAATACAATAACACACTCACGGAATTCTGAAGTTGACCATAGGAATAATTACACACTGTAGTATACTCTAATATAGGCAACCACTAGATTAACCACAAACACTCACACTTCCTTTGGAGAAGACTATAAAAGAAGAGAAGTGACCACCTACAATAACACAAACAGCTCAAAGGGAGAAAGACAACAAGTGGACAAGATATCAACCTGCATTGGAGGTCACTGCAGTTACTTCAACTACTGACACAAGATGACAATGGAGAATTTATTCTCACCAGTCATCCTCACTATTGGATTCATCCTAGCTGGAACACGCATCACAAATGCACAATGTGAGTTCAATCATACTATTATACACTACACACTAGGACACTGGGATAGCTGGCTACTAGGACTAAAGACTACAAATATCATTCAAGAACTACATGTACTGGTGAGGTTAGTGTATTCACTTCATTCTCAGGTACACCATCTGGGGATACCATACCTCGGGACTGTAAAGAGGTCTATCAGAGAGGATGTACTCAAGATGGAGTCTACACTATTGCACCAAACTGTCCCAATACCAAACCATTCAAAGTATTTTGTGACATGAAAAATGGACAATGGATCGTGTTCCAGAGAAGAAGACATGTTCAATTGGACTTCAATCGCAACTGGACAGATTATGAAGAAGGATTTGGAGATCCACAGTACGAACATTGGCTTGGATTGAAGAAGATCAACTGCTTGACATTCAGTGTTTGTGCTGCCGAGTTGAGAATTGACATGACCGACTACAAAGAAATACACAAATATGCCATCTACAGCTCCATTGCTGTTCACAATGCTGCCAACAAGTACAGACTAGATCTTGGGGCATATAATGGAACTGCCGGTGATGGGATGAGGGCTTGTGCATCTAATATACATGATGGTATGCCATTCTCAACACCTGACAGGGATAATGATAACTGGTCAGGAAACTGCGCTCAGTCCTACAGTGCAGGATGGTGGTACAATTCCTGCTACTGTTCAAACATGAACACACCATACAACAACAATGGTTACATCTTTCGCTGGTTCACATTCTCCAATTATCTCAAGTGTAGTGAAATGAAGCTTCGTTCCAGAGACTAACACATCAAACAACATTATACTCACTAGTAGTGTGTGAACTAGGAACTTGAGAAACACATACAATTCACTAGGTCATGAACACTCAGTTAGATTGTAAACATGATTGATGCTACAATAATAATATCCACTTCAAATTAAAATCTTATCGCTATGCATGATTGGATGAAGGAATATTAATTTAGTGTAACTAATAATATTATTATACTACTTCTACTACTACAGTGTGATTAATAATAATTGTATACGTATATTGGTTATGTGACTGTCATATGACACTTATCAAACATATACATTAGTCATGTGACCTTCGCATGACGCCACCAGCTCTACACTGTACTGCACACACTATCAGATGACAGTTAATGGGCATGTGTGTGTTGGCACGTGCGTGCATGCGCGCGCGCGCGCGCGCGTGTGTGTGTGTGTGTGTGTGTGTGTGTGTGTGTGATGTGCCAACATTCTACAGTACTAAATTGTTGAGTAGAAACAGGATG
>CAXHUO010000014.1:0-11904 GCA_964020155.1 Chondrilla cf. caribensis
TGTGTGCATGTGTGTGTGCAGTGTGTGTGTGTGTGTGTGTGTGTGTGTGTGTGTGCGCGCGTGTGTGCGTGTGCGTGTGTGTATCTGTGTGTGTTTGTTGGTGTGTGGGTTTGTGTGTGTCATATAATAATTATTAAGTGTAAATGGTACACTCTATTTGTGCACTTGATTATATACCATAACATTATTGAACCTATAGAATTGTTCCTGTTTATGATCAAAGATGTTATGACATAGTGTGCTTTTGATTTGCAGTATATCATTATAATATTCACATGGTATGTACGTACGTATGTAATGTATTAAATGATTTTGTATAATATGTGTTTTATTACCTTAGACACACGTACAACTACTAACCATTATAAATCAATTATTGTATGTGTAGAGTAGACAGCTAGAGCCTCCCTGTTGAGGACACCTTTCGAATCAGACCAGATTAGACATTCCTATAGTTTAAGTGAATGTGTATAATGTAGGACGCCTCAACGTCAGTTAGAATGTGATAGTGCTGTTGTAAACAGTTTGACAGTGTGTGCTACATTTCTGTACCTGTGAAAACAACAATGTCATGTATGTACATATATTCTGTATGACACCTATCGTTGTAGAAAAATGTACATGCGTCTATGCATATTATAGTATACAGTATTGTGTATGCACATTGATGTGTATGAAATTCGCATTGAGTATAATATTATTATGTACTATCCATTGAGAACTAGCAGACTGATTTCTGTGACAGATTGTAACAAAACATGTTCCTTGTACATGTACTCTCCAGACGTACACTGCCACCTCACAGTGTGTTGTTTATTAACAATACATGTTATCCTGTAGTTTCCTGTATAATATTGTAGCCCTAAGACCTGCTATTATTATAACAATACATGCCACCCTGTACTGTTATAGGATGAAGGTTCATAGGAGGCCATGTGTAATTCTTTGACAATACATAGTCTTATGTAGTTTCAAGACCACAATGCACTCACTAACCTCCAGTTTGGTGAGAGTTCTCCATCTGGTCATTTCAACTCTGTGGGTGTTTTTCAGCAGCCTAAATGGATCTTTATAAAATGATATATAATATCATACGTATATATAAATATATATATAATATGCATGCATGTACATACATTAGTGTATTCATGTGCTGTAATAATAGAATTTATGGCGTAATAGTGATTTTGTCGTTTCTACATACAGGATCACCGTACACAACCACACATTAACTATAGTGTAATTTAAGTACCTGTGTTAGGGAGCTTGTGGGATCACATTGGACTTATGCTACTATCTTTGATATTCCAATTTAATATTACAACTAATTATAGGTTCTGGAATGCCTTGAGAAAGCATAGCAGCCTTCAGTTGGATTGGAAGAGGGCTTTGTCTTGGTGCTGATGACTAGAAACCTGAGGTGTGTACATAAGCGTATTTGTACCTGTGCAATGGTGCACGTGTGTGTGTGTGTGCATGTGCGTGTGTGTATCTGTGTGTGTGTGTGTGTGTGTGTGTGTGTGTTTGTGGTTGTGTGTGTGTGCTAGTGATAGTGCTGTTGTAAACCGTTTGACGGTATGTGCTACATTTCTGTACCTGTGAAAACAACAATGTCATGTATGTACACATATTCTGTATGACACCTGTCGTTGTAGTACGTGTGTATGTGTGTCTGTGTTCATGTGTGTACATGTCTCTCTCTCTATGTGTGTGTGTGTGTGTGTGTGTGTGTGTGTGTGTGTGTGTGTGTGTGTGTGTGTGTGTGTATGTATGTGTGTGTGTGTGTGTGTGTGTGTGTGTGTGTGTGTGTGTGTGTGTGTGTGTGTGTGTGTGTGTGTGTGTGTATGAGCAGCCAATTGAGGAGCAAATGAAGGAGATGAGACTGAGGTGGTTTGGCCATTTTCAGAGGATGCCAGATCACTGGCCCCAGAAACAGCTTCTGAGGTTCAGACCGAAGGGCAAGAAGAGAAAACCAGGAGGTACCCAACAGCACTGGGTGGACCTCATCAGCCGTGACCTGCAAGGACTAGATGACTGGCAAAGTGACTGCCAGGACCGCAAAAAGTGGAGACAGCTGATCAGGACTAATCGAGGTTCTGGTGCAGTATGAGTGATTCCAACCCAATGTTCAGAATGAACAAGGAGTAAAGAAGAAGAAGAAGAATGTGTGTGTGAGTGTGTGTGTGTGTGTGTGTGTGTGTGTGTGTGTGTGTGTGCATGTGTGTATTCATGTGTATCTCTCTAACCAAATGAAGCATGATTTTCCCATCAACATCATCCCCTTCCCATAGCAGCAGCATAGTCCCCATTAAAAGATAGAGAGGAGAGTGCACTGAGCTAGGGAGGACTTTTCTATGCAACTTCGACAAAATTAAGGTGGGTTGTCTACTTCTGCTCTGACTCCTATCATGTTTAGTTCTCTTTAAAATGTATACTGTCACACTGTGATAGTACGTACTTGATGTTAACACCAAGCATAAAACACGCTGCATAGGCTAATTCAAGCTATATTGACAAGTGTCAATCAACTAATAAGAGGTGCGCGCATAATGAGGCAATCAAGGCAAACTTGAAGCGTGCACATTCCCTAATTTGATGTCGAATCAATACTTAGGTTGATGAACTTATCCGGTAACCATAATTCCCGAAGACGTAACTTCGTGATCGACGATAGGACACGGTACAGTGACCTTTTTCTCCTGTATCACACAGGGACTGTCATGAAATATTGTCCCCGCGGTAATAAATTGACCACTGGCAGATAATTTTGAGAAATTCGGTCCCCTTGCAACGGGGCCTCATTAAGGTGGAGGAGTGTAAAGTATAAGTCTTTTCTACTATGAACGAGAGCAACGAAGTAACGAAATTCGATCGAATTAAGAAGCTTCCGAACTTTTGGAATGCATGGGCTATATTTATTTAGTTTGTAACCTATAGCTAACAGCAGCGGATCCTATATTGCAACGAAGGAGCAGTAGTGTTTTGCGAAAAGAAACGCAATGGTCGATGAGCGACGTTAGTTGGATCATATACCGAGGAAATATACTATAACAAAGAGATTGCGACAAAGAGCAATGGCGGAACGTTCGGGGATACCGTATCCCTCCGACACCGGAACAGCTGAGCCGGATATTTGAATATTCATTAATCTCCATGGAAACTTACGCGGCTGTTTCTATGGTTCAACAAAATGAAGGTACTCAGTGTGTTCTTGTTTCATTGTTATTCAACAACATGTATTGGCTTTCATCAATAAAGATTGCATGAGAATTGTGCTCGTAATCATAGTCTTGGCTCTAGTTTTCAGTGATTTCTGCTAACCAAAGTGGTTCTTGTCAATCTAGTCGCCAACGGAGTACTTCCTTTCTCCTTCCATGGGATTCACTCTGCTGTACGATCTAACTCGTTAATGGCCTATTTAAAGTAAAAGAGTATTCGATTCCTCCATCATTCCTCATAAAGCGAAGGTAGTTAGTGGCTCAACTGACGGTCGGCTACCGTACAACTGCTCTTTCAAACTGAAGCACCTCCCTCCCCGCGAATACCGATCAGGGAATAGATCGGCTTGATTGTTCATCTAGAATGCCATGGTGGTCGCGATGTACGTAATCAGTGGATTAAGTTCGGTGTAGGCATATTATCGTAGGGTACAAATGGGTAGAGAATCCCATAGCCTTAAACACTAGTACTGAGTTATTGAAGCAAGATTACACGTATGTGTTGGTGTTATCGATCCCCATAGGCAGCTATATAGGCGATTAAATGTTGATAGACATCTAAGGCAAACAGAAATATATGGGAGAAACACATTATTATTTAAATCAAAGAACAACAAAAGTGATACAAAAAGGAAGCCTCGGCCTCAGGGGTTATGTTAGGTGACAAATAGTCACTGGGTGTTCACTGCCCTGGCAAGGTATGGTCCCAATTCACGCAAGACAAAGGCTAGGGCATGATGGGATAAAGGTCAAAGAAAGAGAAAGGATTGCATGAGATGCATAGAAAGCTTGTTTCTACATTGTCGAGCATTAAAAGACTGTTCAATGGACAGTGATTTGCTAAATCTTTTGAAGGACAGTTGAGATGTATAGACGTCCTTTTCAAGCTACCCGCTATACCTTACTACGCCTGATCCATGGTAGAATGGGACAACATGGGACCTAACTTAACCCTACCCTACCCCTACCGCTAATCCTTACCCTACCCTACTCCCTACCCCTACCTTCACCCTGATGTCACCAAGAAGCTGTAAAATAGCCGTGAAACGGCTGTGATCATTTTTCCTAGGTGATCCCTGTTTGAGAACATTTGTTCGTGTCTCAAAATTAAATGAGCCATGACTAAAATTCATTCCAAGTTTCCCAAGAACTCATTCCAAATCCTTTGGGTAGACCATAGATGATGTCTATACGTACATTCCTATGCATGTACATGGAAATGTGTGTGCATCGATCCAATGTAGGTTTACATACATGCATACGTATATGCACATCACTTATCCTGTGGGTAGAATGCTGTAACTCTGTCAAACCGTCTTTTGAAGGACAGTTGAGATGTTTTGCCATTGTCTGTACAGTGTTGTGTTGTGGATGATATAATCCCCATGCAGCCAATAATATTATGTTTTGTGTTTACATGTTCTATAAACAAATGTGTAAAAACACAGGGTAAATGTGTGTATGAAACTATGTACTGTATTTTATGATTTGTACTAACACGCATGCCACATGTGGGTTATTATTATCCATACGTATGTACGTACATGTGTACGTACACTGCTAAAGATCACAGAGTATGTTGTATTGAGCATTCGTGATTTCTGCTGACATACGTACCACATGCATGTGGCCTGATATACATACTGTCCATATATGTTACATACACCAGCTAGTTGTTGATGTACACTATGAATGTGTATACAGTGGAACCTATTTTTAAAGGACTCACTGGGACCCACTAATTGTCCACTGTAGAAAGGTTGTCCACTCATCAGAGGTACGTATTATAATGTATTAGCAATATGGGGAAATCTACCATTGGTATCACCTAAGTGGCCTTTGTAGGGAGGTGATTTATATGGTGTCCTTTATTCAGAGTGTCCTTTGATAGAAGGTCCCCTGTATATGTATACACAATCCCAAACATAATCTCAGTATGTTGTGTATAATATTATACGTATATTATTTGCCACTATCTTCCCCATGCTGCCGGATATGTGGTTGGGTCATTCCATTTGTCCCCTCCCTCCAGTGCAAACAATGCTGTGAACATCTTTGATCGACGAGGTCAGATCAAGCTGAAGGTGACGCTCAATGGTCCCTGCGTGTGCATGGATTGGGACAAGGACGGGAATCTCCTGGCGATACTGCAGGAGAGGTCCAACATTGCTCTCCTGTGGAACGCACACTACAATACAATGGTAGAACTGGACACTGGACTCAAGTAGGTGAATGTATGTTATGTAGATTAATCCCTTATACTTATGTAAGTACGTACATGTTCGTTTTTCCAGAGACATGTCTTCATTTTGCTGTTGGGCTGAGAAATCTTCTACCTTAACAATTGGTGAGGTACCTGTGGATTGGTGTACGTAAGTACGTTCTAGCTCCTAATGCACTGTAATTAGAGTCTGTCTTTGTACATACATAAGATCTTATAGGAGCAAGTGTATGCATACAAGGGCGTGTATAATCGTACTATATTTTTCACATATTTTGTGATTACTGTCTCAGTCTATGTTGTGTGTAATTATACAGGAGGAAGTGTATAAGTATGTACATATGTAGGTAAAATCTTATGTGTATAATTGGATAGTAATGACTGTGTTGATCTAAACATACTCACGCGTACATCAGCAACTTACATAGAAGGGACCATGTAGCCATAACAGTACACAATTGTTTTTTAGGGGCTGCCTGTGGCAGCCCCTATATTGTTTTCATTTCGACTTCCGGTATGTAATGCTCGTCCGATAGATAGATAGATAGATAGATACGTATTCCTACGCGTAATCGCAACAATAAATTTATATCATAATTTATATTGCGCGAAATAAAGATGGCCGATTTCAAACGCCGACAATTAGAAATTGGGCTAGAATTCGTGCGCTGAAGCTTCGCCGAACGTAATAACCTCAGCGAAGGTTCTTCTAAACCTAATAAAGACCTCCAAGTAATTCGAGTGCGGGTGGCGGCAGCTCCACGAGTTTTTGAACTTGAATTACTTGTTTTTTTTCGGCGCACATTCCCATATATATCATCATGGATGTACGTATTGTATGTATACTGATACCTTACCCTCACGATGCGTGTATGTGATGTGTAGGAACACTCAAAGGCAACCTTCTACTCTACAACCATCGCACCAGGAAGAAGACCCCAGTTATCGGAAAACACACAAAGAAAATAACTTGTGGAGCGTGGAGTAATGAGGTGATCACTCCTCTTATGTTCAGGCAACTCAGTCTTATACTAGGGTGTATACTAGGGCTTGGAACAATATTCAAAACAATTATCACTGTATAGAAACTGATTGATTAAGCGATTAATCGCTGAAAATAATTAATAACCGAATACCACTCCCATATTATTGGGCTGAGTAGTCATCCAATAGACATGATGTGGACTCTTTAGGGTCCTTTTCACATTTCAAGTACTCTTGAAGTACAAGATTGAACCCATGGAGTGAAGGTACTGGGTACTAAGGTGGGGGTGGCTTCCTGTGCTACTCACTTGATTACTGCCTGCGATTAATTGATTACCTTACACTATTAGCGATAATCATATTTGAAGCAAAAATTGATTGTCTAATAATTAATTAATTCATTGCCCCAGCACTAGTATATATATACATACCTGTGGTGTGTACGTATGTAGTAAACTTATACATATGTATGTGCATACACGCAGTATGGTGTACACACAGGCACTGACTGATGTCTGCAGCATGCTCTATTCAGGCGATTATGGAAATGCCAGCATATCCACTAGTTCAGACAGAGTCTGAAGGGGCTCGCCTAAGCTCGCCCTGTTAGCAGGGGTCAGTATAGATGCACAGTAGCTGGAATTGAAAACGTACACACAGACACTGACCGATGTCTGCAGCATGCATGCTCTATTCAGGCGATTATGGAAATGCCAGTATATCCATAAGTGCGTGATAGGGTGGCTAAGTACATGCAGTGTGCTGGGTTCTGCTGCTGTGCAGTAGTTGCAGTAGTAACAACATGTTCATTCCATGTTGCAGCACAGAAATGTCTATGTTGTATTGAAGGATGATAATGATTTTATAGACGTATTACACAGCATCAAAATGAGTCAATGCGTAAATATGAAACCCTAACCCTAACCTAACTCTACCTTAACTTACTCCTTACTCCAAACGTATTATAGGAAGAAATACCAAATGTTGATAAGTGTGTACATCAAAATGCATTGATGTCATCCCATTGTGTTAGACAGCTACAGCGTGCCCCATTCAGGTGCATATGTCAGCATCTGCACATAGTGTCTGTCCCATTTAGCAGCAGATGTGCCCAAGTTGAAGTACAGAAACAAGAGCAGTTGATGTATGCGTTACGACAACGTTACTTTGCGTTTCTATGTGTGAGACCATACGGCATTAACATGTATTTCGAGATTCCTTGTTCCACACGAGAATCATTCATACACAAAAGGTTCAAAATCATTGATATGTGGTCTAAAGAACCACCTAAAAGTTTTAGAATGGTCAAAACAATGAGAGATAGATGTATTCACACGTAAGATATAACGCCCGACTCGCCGAAGAAGGACCCTGGTCCCCGGCCGTTTCCTGCCTTTCAGAAGATGTCCCGAGTGTCCCCGCGTCTTTCTAGTTCTAGAAGAATGTTTCTTGTGTTTGTCGAACGGTTCGAAGGGGATCAACTTGGCCAGTACCAGAATTGGCAGACGATCAAATTGGCACGGCGTCCCAAAGAAAGAAACGTCAGCGTGTTCGAAAATTCGCCTCGATCGTCTCGAAAAGGGCATCCACGTCTTTCTCCGGACGTCCCTGACGTCTCGACAAGAGTTTCCGTCCTTCAGAGGGTCGCACGATCGCGCCAGACGTCGAAAACGTCGGCCAAATTGTTGGCCTAAATATAGAAAACAAACATATATATATATATATATATATAGGCGGGCAGGCGGCCGACTCGCAAGAGAGGGGCTCGCTTAGGCTCGCCCCAATTATAAGAAATAGAAGGGCAGTCAGAAATTTTAGCAGGGCGGGGCGCCCTGCTAAAATGGCCTGGGGGAAACACTGGATCGTATAATGATGCGTCCAATTTCGTGTCATGTGTCATGTCAACACGATTCACTATGCTACGCTGATGGCCGTACCACTACCGCAGAGCTTGCTCCGGCCCTGTTGATAGAGCCCATGCTCACAGCAATGGCAAAGTGCTTTATGGTCCTACAAAAGGCAAAATGTGTATATAATATACATGTTGCATGCAAACTCCTCAACACAGTTGGGGGCATATAGCTACTTGTGGTGTTATAATTGAGATAACAATTAATTAGTTCATAATTATAAGGTATATTACATCATTGATTGGAATATGAGTAGAGGGATCCCCATACACTCACATTCGAATGCTTTAGGGTTACATTTGATTATGAAGCAAAAAACATGAGTCTGATCTTGATGCCCTGGAATCTTGATATTGAAATAACAAAATTGATTTAGAAACACCCACATAAAATATAATATATTATTACTGTAACGATTATATTGAAAATGTCTTCAGCATTGCAAAGTTCATAAGGGACTCAATTTAAGATTGGATCAAGTTTTCACAGCATCTAATATTCGTGAAAGACTGTACATGTAATAAATATAGACCATAATATTAGTGTTAACTGCTTGGTTAATGATATTAATTCAGTATGATATAATGCAGTAATATTTCAACTTAAATACTTTGCAATCTAGTATGTGAACATTGAATACACATCGATTTTTCGTCATTTCAAAGAACAGACTACATTTGCCATATATACAGGCTACTTCCTCTGTGATGTCAAATTGCATGTAGTCAGTTTTTGCTCACTTTAGAAGAACTCTTCGTGAAGGGATTAAACTTTAACATATACATGAGCACATAGTTGTATCCGGAATTAAATTATTACTGTCGATCATTGGGATTATCACTATGCCCACTCCCAGAATATTAACAACAACATTGCAGCTGTAACAGTTATAGTATTGAATAAATTCCTCAGCAGTACTAAGTTTGATAAGAGGATACAATAATGATTATAGTATGAAGTGTTTACAGCATCTGATAATATTATGCCTTTAACTGCCTATATTAAGATTAGTGATTAATTGATGACAATGTCATAATGATCTATGCTGAGGTGTTGGAAGTTACAGCCTATCGAACGTATATCTCCAGCTCTTCAACCCCAATATCCTCATCTGGAAAAGCTTGGTCAGCACAGACACGTACCTCAATGTCATCTGTAGTAACACGAGGAAGGATCCTGTAGAAGTAGGGCAGGCCGCTGTTGGCACAGCAGCTGTTTCCGGTGGGACAACCGGCTCCATCCCATAGTGGATCTTTCAGGTACCACTGCTTCTCCCAACCACCGGTGTTTCCAGACTCACAATAGAAGTGATTCCCAACAAAGCTGTTAGACGAAAGTGGTATTCCCGTAGCAGCACAAGGGCATTTGAGAGAGGGGTGGGCTGCATGATTTTCTGACCACCCTGCAAAATAGGACCAGATGTGTTCACGAGGTGTCGATCCATGAGTAATTGATACGCCGTCCATATAATTCTGATCCATACTGCGATGAGTACCCACAGGCCAAGGTGCTGCATCTGGTGAACCGTATTGATATCCGATTACTTTCCCACAAACTTCAGCATATGGTACACCAACGGTTAAGGGGACAGAGGAACAGCCAGTTGTCACTTTCTTCCTACAGATTCGTTTACCGGTGACAGTTATCTTTTGTAGTTGTGATGGGCAATTGAATGAATTTTTCATATCCAATGAAATGACACGCATCCACCCTCCCTTCACACCACAGCGACGAGTCTCCATATCACAATACACTCTAGAGGCGCCAGTGTTGCCCTTGCGTTTGACATAGTAATATCCTGAACGAGCCCTGGGATTGTAGTCGTAAATGTCATAACATGACTCGGCAGCTCTTAAAGGACTGGTACCATCTGGACAGTTTGCTCCCACTTTTTGATGGACGGCTGCAATAGACATAAGAATGACAAAAATCGCAAATCTCATTTCTGGATTCTGTTGAATCAATACTTTGAAGGGCTGTTATTCGAATTGTGACAAATGATTCGCTTCTGCGTTTATATAATATCGTATGGCCGGAAGCACACCTAATTAATAAAATAGTCACACACCCTGCACACGTGCTTATAAAATTCTGTTTTCCTTGCATACAACACACATTACCAGATAGTGCTAATTTTCAAAAAATGCGTTTTTCGTAATTTTGTAGATTATACAAATAATATACTTCGTAGCGGATAACATTGTGTACAAAAGTCAATAAAAGTTTTGAAAGTTATTTCAAGACAATATTAAATCATTTGAATCTCTAGAATAGATCTCAATACTCTTTCCAGTTGCAGATTACACCATGGTAAGGGTTTGTTGTATATTCTTTATGACAATGTACATATTACACTTAGTCTAAAATGATGGGGTTGTATTAATGCGTCTGTGATATACAGTACATCATCACACAATGCTGTAAACATAGTTAAACCTCTTGCAATATCACCCTTTAATCCTCTCTATTCTTGCCGTTGTAACCAGTTTACTGTCGTAAACAATACCATGATTTTACCGTGTGTGTGGATACATCTCTACATGACTTGTTATCTTGTGTAGTACTGTTGTAAACAGTTTGACAGTATGTGCTACATTTCTGTACCTGTGAATTCAAAACAACAATGTCATGTATGTACACAAATTCTGTATGACACCTATCGCTGTAGAAAAATGTACAAGTGTTTATGCATTATTATAATATACAGTATTGTGTATGCACATTGATGTGTATGAAATTCGCATTGAGTATAATATTATTATGTACTATCCATTGAGAACTAGCAGACTGATTTCTGTGACAGATTGTAACAAAACAAGTTCCCTTGTACTCTCCAGATGTACACTGCAGCCTCACAGTGTGCTGTTTATTAACAATACATGTTATCCTGTAGTTTCCTCTACAATAATGTAGCCCTATGACTTGCTATATTATAACAATACATGCCACCCTGTACTGTTGTAGGATGAAGGTCTATAGGAGGCCATGTGTAATTCTTTGACAATACATAGTCATATATATGTAGTTTCAAGACCACAATGTACTCACTAACTTCCAGTTTGGTGAAGAGAGTTCATCTGACCGTTTCAACTCTGTGGGTGTTCTTCAACAGTCTAAATGGATTTTTATAAACTCATATATAACTATCACATACAAATAATATATGGGGATAGTATGCATGCATGTACAGACATGAGTGTATTCAAGTGCTGCAATAATAGGATTTATGGCATGATAGCAGTCCTATTATGAAGTGATTTTGTTGCTTATTTCTATATAAAAGTTCACTGTATGTAACCACACATTAACTATAGTGTAATGTAAGTACCTGTGTTAGAGAGCTTGTGAGATCACATTGGACTTACGCTGCTATCCTTAATATTCAAATTTAATATTACAACTAATTATAGGATCTGGAACATCTTTAGCAAACATAGCAGTCTTCAGTTGGATTGGAGGAGGGCTTTACCTTGGTGCTGATGACTAGAAACCTGAGGTATGTATATGTGTATTTGTACCTGTGCAATGGTGCATGTGTATGTGTGTGTGTTGTGTGTGTGTGTGTGTGCAT
>OZ026571.1:0-19283 GCA_964020155.1 Chondrilla cf. caribensis
GCGCAGGTAGCTCAATAGGTAGAGCAAAACACTGAAAATGTTTGGGTTATTGGTTCAAATCCAATCTTGAGCAGTTATTATTCCTTTGATTCTGGGGAAGATAGAAAGCACGCGGCACTTATAATACATGCTAGGGGTGATATTTGGTTTTATTTCATCCCGTACAGGTGAGTAATATTCCGGAATGAGCACCGGCATTAGCCGGTATCAGCCGGAATTGTATTAGGTAGAAGGTTTTGATAAGAGCAGACCTTGCCGAAGATGCATAGCCGAATGGCCACATTTCCACTGAAATAAGGGGGAGACTCGTTTAGAGGCAGCAGTAGAGAATTTTGTGCAATGTATGAAAGTATGACACAGAGATGTCGCATTTTGGACTGTCTAATATACGTGCCAGCAGACGCGGTTATACGTAAAGTCCTAGTTTTTATTGAGAAAAAGGCGTAAAGGGTGTGTAGGTGTGTTTGTTAGGGTTGAAAGGAGGTAAGCAGAACTTTTATGTAGCGGTAGAATGCTTTGATATAAAATGGAATTCCAGAGGCGAAGGCGGCTTACCAATTTAGACCGTCGCTGAGACACGAAAGTGTGGGGAGCTAACAGGATTAGATACCCTGGTCGTCCACACTGTAAACTATGAATATAAAAATGGTGGGGCGTTTAAGCCCTATTATTAATCCAAAACTGATTATTATTCCGCCTGAAGATTACGATTGCAAGATTAAAACTCAAAGAATTTGGCGGTTCACTATTCCAATTAGAGGAGCGTGTAGTTTAATTCGATAATCCGCGAAAAACCTTACCAAAACTAGAATATTTAATATTACAAGAAGGTTGGTGTTAAAATAACTATTAAATACAGGTATTGCATGGCTGTCGTCAGTTTGTGTTGTGAGATGAACTAAACTAACTTAGCCCTTAGATTAATATGAAAATATTAGTATATAAAAAGGATGACGTCAAGCCCTTATGATCCCTATGTTTTGGGCTATATATGCGCTACTTTTTTTTATACAAAGAGTCTAATAGGAAGCTTTAAAGTAAAATTTCGGATAGATGATTGTAAGATCGTCTTGAAGTTGGATTTAATAGTAATCGAAAAGTAGAGCGTTTCGGTGAATATGGCTCTAGTGTTCGTACAAATCGCCCGTCAACTCTGCTGAATAATAGACTCCTAAAGTACCGGCCACCTGAAGGTGGCCGGTATAACGGTTATAATATGAAGTTGAGTAAGTCGTAACACAGCGAGGCCATCGGAAGATGGCCTCGGATTCATGCACACATAATTTAGCGGGTAAAATTATTGACTTCCAATTAGTGAATGTGGGTTCAAGTCCCACTGTGTGTAGGTAAAAGAAGCATCATATACTAATTAGTGAGGTGTTTAGCTTAGTCGGAAGAGCGATGTGTTTACACCACGAAGGTCGAGAGTTCAAATCTTTCAACACCTATAAATTAGTATAAACGAGAGGCGAGTGGAAGACTAGGATACTATATAAAAGGACGTGAAAAACGAAATGTCGTAAAAGAGATATCTGAGATAAGACACTCCTTTTGAGAAATCTTTGAGGAAATAACCTTTGAGAATTGAAACATCTAAGTATCAAGGGAATAAAAATCAAGCGAGATTTCGTTAGTAGTGGCGAGCGAATGCGAATAACAGGGTAGTTATTAATTAAAAACTAATTTTATATCACCAAAGGGGATAACAGATCTGTAGGGTTTAAATAATAACAATATTATTGAGTATAATTATTAAAATACAGGTGTACCACACACCTAAGACTAAATAATATAGTATACCGATAGTAAACGAGTACTGTAAAGGAATGTTGAAAGAGATATTAGTGAAAAAGAGCCGGAAACTCGTCTACTTACAAGTAGACATAATATTGTCGTACCTTTTGTATAATGGGTTCACAAGAATAATATTTGGCAAACTTAAGTTTATAAATGTAGGTAAAGTGAAAGCGAGTTTTAATAAAACGAGATAAAGTCAAATGATCCCGAAACCAAGTGATCTAGTCATGGGCAGTTTGAAACAATTCAAAAAAAGTTGTGGAGGAACGAACCGGTGATTGTGGCAAAAATCTCGGATGACCTGTGGCTAGGGGTGAAAGGCCAATCGAACTTGGAAATAGCTGGTTTTCTGCGAAAACTATATAAGTAGTACATCATATATATTCTAACATGATAGAGCTCTGAATAAATTTAGGGAGAGTTTCTTTACTAAATAAAATTAAACTATGAATGTGTTAGAAGAAATTTTGATAGACAGACGTTGGCGAGAAGGTCAATAGTCAAAAGGGAAACAGCCCTTATTTGAAGTTAAGGTCATAAAGATGGGCTAAGTGTAAAAGAGGATTATTTTTAATATTAGATAATGAGTAAGTAGGCTTGGAACCAGCCATCTTTTAAAGATTACGTAATAGTTCACTCAATAAATTTAATAACCTCTAAAATTTAGGTGGCTTAAGACCATTTGATCCGAAACTCTGAATATGAATTATGGTAGCAGAACGTACTGTATTTATTAGTGTAAACGAAATCAGAAGTGATAATGTGAATATGAGTAAAAAACAATGTAGAAATCATTGTTCATGACCTAAGGTTTCCAATTAAAGGATGTTCCTAATTGGGTTAAACAGTCCCTAAAATATATGGGAACGTAGTAAAATAAATTACGCTTAATGCGTCAGGAAGTAATTATTCCACAAAACGGGCTGTACTAAAACTGACACGAGTGGGTCGTAACATGATGGTATAATTTATCTTAAGGAATTCGGCAAATTGTTCCTGTAAGTTCGCGAGAAGGGAAGTTAATAATTTAAAGATAAAATTATTAATTGCAAAGAAGAGGGGGTGTCGACTGTTTACCAAAAACATAGCTTCCTGCTAAGTTCTCAAAATATTGGAAGTGAGGCCTGCCCAATGGTTGTATCTAAACCCAAGTAATAATTAGGTTAACTTGGTTAAGGACAATTTAATGGCCGCGGTAACACTGACCGTGATAATGTAGCGCAATCAATAGCCAATTAATTATTGGCAAGTATGAATGGCTTAACGAGCGCCCCGCTGTCTCAAGATAAATACCAATGAAATTAAATTCGTAGTGAAGATGCTACGTACAAATTGTAAGACGAGAAGACCCCATTGAGCTTGACTGAAGGTTTATAAAATTGGGGGTTAATTAATGTGTAGACTATGTGGGAAATAAAGATTTATTTAATTTTTATGAAAAACCACTCTTTTAATTAAAAACTAATTAGGTACGCCCTTATGAGGGCGTATTTACGTGTAAATCAGACAGTTTGGTTGGGGCGACCACCTTCTAAAAAGTAACGAAGGTAAACATAAGGCTAATATAATATAATAAGGCCAGACAGTGAGGGGTACTTCCTAGCTGACACGGGGTTTGAAGCCTTGCTTCGTCCCCGCTGTGTTATAATGACCCGTTGGTTAAAAGTGGGATTACTAACGATCAATGGATAAAAGTTACCATGGGGATAACAGAGTAATATCGTCTGAGAGTTCATATCGATGACGAAGTTTGCTACCTCGATGTTGAATTGTGGTATCCTGAGGGTGCAGCTGCTCTCAAGGGTTGGACTGTTCGTCCATTAAAACCATACATGATTTGAGTTCAGACCGGCGTGAGCCAGGTCGGTTTCTATCTACAATTTGGTAAGGATGCATTATACATATCTATCTTCTAGTACGAAAGGACCGAAGTATTAGTTGTCCTCTGGTGTTCCAATTAAAAGTTGGGGAGTTACGACAGTCAAAAAAAAATCACTGAAAGCATCTTAAGTGAGAAATATGTGTAAATCTGTGCTTCCATATAAGAGTGTTTAAGATAAAAACATTGATAGGACCTAAGTGAAGAGCTTCAGGTTACTAATAATCTTTAATACTAATTTTACCCACCCCACCTTTAAAGGCGGGGTGATATAAGAATTAATTATAGTTTTCAGTCTTTATTGAGTTAGAAATAATGAGTTTATATTTAAGTCGTTGATTATTTTCAACTAATCATAAAGATATTGGTACTCTTTATTTAGTTTTTGGTGCTTTTGCAGGAATGATCGGTACTGCGCTTAGTATGTTAATTAGATTAGAATTATCTGCACCTGGTTCTATGTTAGGGGATGATCATCTGTATAATGTAATAGTGACAGCACATGCATTTGTTATGATATTTTTTTTAGTTATGCCCGTGATGATCGGGGGGTTTGGTAATTGATTAGTTCCATTATATATTGGGGCGCCAGATATGGCTTTCCCTCGATTAAATAATATAAGTTTTTGGTTGTTACCTCCTGCTTTAACTTTATTATTAGGATCTGCGTTTGTAGAACAAGGGGCCGGAACCGGTTGAACGGTGTATCCACCATTGGCAGGGATACAGACACATTCGGGGGGATCTGTCGATATGGCTATATTTAGCTTGCACTTGGCCGGAATTTCTTCAATTTTAAGTTCTATGAATTTCATAACTACTATTATAAATATGAGAGCCCCAGGTATGACGATGGATCGGCTTCCATTATTTGTATGGTCAATTTTAATTACAACAATATTATTATTATTATCTTTACCAGTTTTAGCTGGTGCGATAACCATGCTTTTAACGGATCGTAATTTCAATACAACTTTTTTTGATCCAGCTGGTGGTGGTGATCCAATTTTATATCAACATCTTTTTTGGTTTTTTGGGCATCCAGAAGTTTATGTTTTAATTTTACCTGGGTTTGGAATGATTTCACAAATTGTACCGACATTTGCAGCTAAAAAACAAATTTTTGGTTATTTAGGGATGGTTTATGCTATGTTATCTATTGGATTTTTAGGTTTTATTGTTTGAGCTCATCACATGTTTACAGTTGGTATGGATGTTGATACACGGGCATATTTTACTGCAGCAACAATGATTATTGCAGTTCCTACTGGTATAAAAATATTTAGTTGAATTGCTACAATATTTGGGGGCTCAATCCGGTTAGATACGCCTATGCTTTGAGCTATCGGATTTATATTTTTATTTACTGTTGGGGGATTAACGGGAATTGTATTAGCTAATAGTTCTTTAGATATTGTTTTACATGATACATATTATGTTGTTGCACATTTTCATTATGTATTATCTATGGGTGCAATATTTGCAATATTTGGTGGGTTTTATTATTGGTTTGGTAAAATAACTGGATATTGTTATAATGAAGTATATGGACGAATACATTTTTGATTAATGTTTGTTGGAGTTAATTTAACCTTTTTTCCACAACATTTCTTAGGATTAGCGGGATTTCCTCGACGGTATTCGGATTATGCCGATAGTTTCGCGGGGTGAAATCAAATAAGTTCTTTAGGCTCAATAATATCAATAGTTGCGGTTATTTGATTTTTATATATTATATATGACGCTTATTGTCAAGAAATAAAATTTGTCGGATGAATGGAAGATAGTGGGCACCATATTTCTTTAGAGTGAATTCAAACATCTCCTCCGGCACATCATACCTATAATGAATTACCATATGTTTCTAGATATTCTTAAGAATATCGGGGCATGGTAATTCCCTTCGGGGGGTGGAATAATTGATTATCGAATTTTGGAGAGATGGCAGAGTGGTTTAATGCAATTGTCTTGAAAACAAGCGCCACTTTTGTGGTTCATGAGTTCGAATCTCATTCTTTCCGCTAGAGTGGTCCCATTTAAGGCCGGGTAAACGTTTCTTGTGGTGCTATAGCATAATGGTAATTGCAATAGTTTGCAAAACTATTGAGTATAGGTTCAAGTCCTGTTAGCGCCTATTCAGTAATATTTAAGAAAATATGGGTATGATAATTATAAAGATATTAGTTATATTAGTACCATTATTGATTTCCATCGCATATTTGACTTTAGCAGAAAGAAAAGTGTTGGGGTATATTCAAAGCAGAAGGGGTCCAAATGTTGTTGGGGCATATGGGTTATTACAACCATTAGCGGATGGATTAAAATTATTTACTAAAGAAATAATTATACCTAATCATGCTAATATTTATATTTATATAATGGCACCAATTTTATCATTAACTTTGGCTTTTATTGCTTGAGGTGTAATACCTTATGGGGAAGGATTTGTGTTGAGTGATTTATCTATTGGAATTTTATATTTATTTGCAGTTTCATCTATAAGTGTATATGCGGTTTTAATGTCAGGATGGGCTAGCAATTCAAAATATGCCTTTTTAGGAGCCATAAGGGCGGCGGCCCAAATGATTAGTTATGAGGTTTCTATTGGATTAATTATAATTTCTGTGGTTTTATGTGTGGGATCATTGAATTTAATTGAAATTGTTTTAGCTCAAAAAAATATTTGATTTATTGTTCCATTATTTCCTGCTGCGATTATGTTTTTTGTTTCTGCATTGGCAGAGACAAATCGAGTACCTTTTGATTTAACAGAGGGAGAGTCTGAATTAGTGTCGGGGTTTAATGTTGAATATTCTTCTATGTCTTTTGCTTTATTTTTTTTAGCAGAATATGCACATATAATATTAATGTCAACTTTTGGGGTCATATTATTTTTAGGTGGATGATTTCTTCCGGGGGGACTAATGTCGAATAGTCTTTTGATGGGGGGAAAAGTGGCTTTTATTATCTTTTTATTTATTTGGATAAGGGCTTCGTTACCAAGAATAAGATATGATCAGTTAATGGCTTTATTGTGAAAAACCTATTTGCCATTAAGTTTAGCCTATGTCGTTTTTGTATTAAGCATTCTTATTGGATTTAATGGTTTGCCCCCTGCCGGTCTTATATAATTGGATAAGGAGGCAATAGCCACTGTGGTGGAATTGGTAGACATAGTAGGTTTAAAACCTGCGGGCATGGCCGTATGAGTTCGAATCTCATCAGTGGTAATTATATGCACCCATAGCTCAATTGGAAGAGCGTTTGCCTTCTAAGTAATAGGTTGTAGGTTCAAATCCTATTGGGTCTAAAATATTCAATCTTCGGCTATAAGATGTTTTATTAGAGATATCTAGTGGTCTGATCGGTTGGTATATGTTTGATGCAACATTATTATCATCCATATCATTTAGTTGATCCTAGCCCTTGACCATATATTGGGTCTTGTGGCGCTTTTTTTACTACAGTTGGGGCAGTTATGTATTTTCATTATAGTCAAAGCTGAATATTAATTTTAGGCCTAATTACAATTGTTTTTACAATGGTTGTTTGATGGCGAGATGTAATTAGAGAGTCAACATTCCAAGGACACCATACATTTATTGTAAAACAAGGATTGAAGTATGGAATGATTCTGTTTATTCTTTCAGAGGTTTGTTTATTTTTTTCTTTATTTTGGGCCTTTTTTCATAGTAGTTTGGCGCCAGCTATAGAGGTTGGGGCGATTTGGCCACCACGGGGGGTTAATCCCTTAAATCCGTGATCCGTTCCTCTTTTAAACACTGCAGTATTGCTTAGTTCAGGTGCTACAGTAACTTGAGCACATCATGCTATAATTAGTGGAAAAAGAAAAGAAGCAATTTTAGGCTTATTTATTACGGTATTACTTGGAATTGGATTTACTGGTTTACAAGCTATGGAGTATTATGAGGCACCATTTACAATATCTGATTCCGTATATGGTTCAACTTTTTTTGTTACTACTGGGGCTCATGGGGGGCATGTGTTAATTGGTAGTACCTTTTTATTGGTTTGTCTTTTTAGACTTATAAGTCATCAATTTACTCGGCATCATCATTTTGGTTTTGAAGCCGCAGCATGGTATTGACATTTTGTAGATGTTGTTTGATTATTTTTATTTATTTTTATGTATTGATGGGGGTCATAAAATTTTAGGCCCACCCTTAGGGTGGGCCTATTTCCTCGTAAATTTATGTAGGGATTAGCCAAAGAGGTACGGCAGAAAGTTTTGGATTTTCTAATTGCAAGTTCGAGTCTTGCATCTCTAGTTGATTTACAAAATATTAATAATTTATCGAAGGAGATTAGGTAAATGGTAGACCGGAAGCCTTCAAAGTTTTTAGTGTTGGTTCAATTCCAACATCTTCTGAGTATTTAATAAATTTTCGACTAAGGGCAGAACGTTTTGGAGGGAATTGGGATTCTCCATCTATTTTAAGGGTTTCCGTTTTATTAGTAGGGTAGACTAAGGGTAAGTCATCAGGCTCATTATCTGGGTATGTAGGTTCAAGTCCTACCCCTATATAATGTATGAAGTTCCTCTCAATATTTTTTATATAATTATGTATCCAGAAATATTATTAAGTTTTATCGTTTTAGGTTTAGTTATTTATGGTGTCAATCAATTATCGACTTTAAAAATTACTGTGATTGTTTTAATTTTAATGGGTATTTGGGTTTCTCTAGTAGAATTGGGGGATTTTGGTGAAAATTTTTCTTTGAATGTCGCCCAATCTTTTTGATTATGTCATATAACTAATGGGTTATTAATGATTAATGGTTGAATTACTATTTCTAAAATTATTATTGTGATTGGTTCTTTTTCTGTTATTTTAATGGGACAATCTTCGGGGTTTCCGTCTAGTCCAGTTTTAATATTAATTGTTACTTTAAGTTCTTTACTTTTGATTTCAGCAATAAATTGATTATCATTGTATTTAGCTTTGGAGTTACAAACTTTGTCTTTATTTATATTGGTCGCATTAAAACGGGATAGTGCGTACAGTACTGAGGCTGGTTTAAAATATTTTGTATTGGGTGCGCTTTCTTCTGGGTTGTTTTTATTTGGTTGTGTTTTATTATATGGTTTAACGGGGGAGGTGAGTATTCAAGGTGTTAATTTATTATTAGAGGGTGAAATTGGACGAATCTTTATTACAATTTCTCTTTTGTTTAAATTATCTGTTGCACCTTTTCATATGTGGGCTCCAGATGTATATGAGGGTGCTCCTACTACTATAACCGCCTTGTTGGCGACAGTGCCAAAGATAGGAGTTTATTCGATTTTAGTTCAAATTGGACCTACTACAAATGTAATATTAATTTGTGCGGTTATTTCCATAATTTTTGGTGCGATAGGGGCATTAAATCAAACAAGAATTAAAAGACTGTTAGCTTATAGTGGAATTGGACATATGGGATTTATTTTATTTGGAGTTGCTATTGGGTCTTTTGAGAGTATCCAAGCTAGTTTTATTTATATGATTATTTATGTGATTATGTCTATTTGTAGTTTTTCCTTAATTCTTTCTTTAAATTTAAGTCGGGGTCTGTTGGTAGAATTAAGCGGAATCTCTAGAAATAATCCAGTTATAGCCATGACGTTGGCGGTTGTCTTTTTTTCAATTGCAGGTATTCCGCCGTTAGCGGGGTTTTTAAGTAAATGATTCATATTATTATCTGGAATTTATGGTGGGTATTATTTATTTTCATTAGTTGTAGTAATTAGTTCCGTTATTGCAGGTGTTTATTATGTTAGAATAGTTAAGTTGTTATATTTTCAAACGGACTCTCCATTATTAGTTTGACAAAGGGTTTTAAATAGAGAAAGTGGGGTCGATTTTACAAAATCAATATTAATTGGTGTTACACTTTTTTTAATTCTCTTTTTTATGATTTGCCCTAATTTTTTACTTCAAATTACACATGATGCTACGATTTGCTTATATTAGGATATTCGCCCTACTAGAGATAAATTTGTAGGGCGGGATGGAATATCCTGAGTCGGTGATTATGAGATAATGTATATATTAGTCCTTTTTGTGCCCTTGTTAAGTGCTGTTATTTCTGGATTATTTGGAAGGATAATTGGAACAAGGGGGGCAGGTATTTTTACATCGAGTTGTATAGTGATAAGTGTGATTATCTCTTGTTTTATTTTTTATGAAACAACATTGAATGTGTCTCCAGTTTATATAAAATTATGACGATGATTTGATTCAGAACTCTTTACAGGGAGCTTTGGACTTCAATTTGATAGTTTAACTGCCTCAATGCTCTTTGTTATAACAAGTGTGTCTGCATTAGTTCATATTTATTCAATGGGGTATATGGAAGGGGACCCCCATGTGCCTAGATTTATGAGCTATTTGTCATTCTTTACCTTTTTAATGATCGTTTTGGTTACTAGTGATAATTATATTCAATTGTTTATTGGGTGAGAGGGGGTTGGACTATGTTCTTATCTTTTGATAAATTTTTGATTTACTAGAATTAAGGCTAATAAAGCGGCGATAAAGGCGATGTTAGTAAATAGAGTCGGAGATATTGGGTTAGTTTTGGCTATGTTTTTGATTTTAAGAGAATTTGGCTCATTAGAGTTTTCAATTATTAATAATTTATTAATTATTGAGTCAAAAAGTAGTAATATAATTTGTTTTCTTTTATTTGTTGGGGCCATTGGTAAATCGGCTCAATTAGGATTACATACTTGATTGCCGGATGCAATGGAGGGGCCCACGCCGGTTTCTGCTTTAATTCATGCGGCAACGATGGTTACTGCCGGTGTGTTTTTGATTATTCGGTCTGCGCCTTTATTTGAATTTGCACCCTTTATATTAATTTTTGTCACGATTATTGGTGCTTTGACTGCTTTTTTTGCAGCTACAACTGGAGTGGTTCAAAATGATTTAAAAAAAGTCATTGCTTATTCTACGTGTAGTCAGTTAGGATATATGGTTATGGTTTGTGGTTTATCTAATTATTCTACTAGTTTATTTCATTTAATGAATCATGCGTTTTTTAAGGCTTTATTGTTTTTGAGTGCAGGGTCTGTAATTCATGCAGTAAGTGATGAGCAAGATATGAGAAAGATGGGGGGGTTAATTAGATCTATTCCTTTGACGTATATTCTGATACTTATAGGATCATTATCTTTAATGGGATTTCCTTATTTAACAGGGTTTTATTCAAAAGATTTAATATTAGAATTAACATATAATAAATATTATATGGCATTTGCTTATTGATTAGGTAGTATTTCGGCTTTATTAACTGCATTTTATTCTACAAGACTGATTTATTTAACTTTTTTTACAAATACTAATTCTAGAAAGGAGACATTAGTTGGAGTACATGAGCCCTCTTTTAATATTATATATCCTTTGATTTTTTTAGCTTTTGGAAGCATTTTTATTGGATATTTAGGAAAAGAAATTACTCTTTCAAATATTATACATCCAATTGTCCCTGGTTATATAAAAACACTTCCATTAATTTTAAGTTTATTGGGGGGAATTGTGGCGTTTTTTTTATATAGTTTTAATATATCTTGGCGAATGCCAACTACTCGTGGAATTTATTTAACTTTTTATACTTTTTTAAATTCTGCTTGACAATTTAATTATGTTATAAATCATTTTATTATAATAAATGTTTGGCGTTTTGGTCACAAGATTACTTATAAGATAATTGATCGAGGGCTATTAGAACAATTAGGGCCAAATGGGATATCTCGGGTTATTATAAATTTAACTCAAAAAATGAGTAATCTTCAAGGGGGGATGGTCTTTAATTATGCTTTAATTATGATTTTTTTTACTACTTTATTTATTTCTGGGATTCTTTAGTGAGGAATCCCGATGCCCCGGGGTTTTAGCTCAATAGGTAGAGCATTGGCTTTGCAAGTCAAAGGTTACAGGTTCGAGACTTGTAAGCTCCAAGAACCAACTATCGAGGAATTATATTTAAGGGAATCGGTGTTGAGGGTAATGATTAAGTAGAAGTAATGATTAATAAAATAATTAACGAGTGGGTTACTCCCTTTTTTAATTTTTTAAATGATGCTCCCGAGCCATGGCAATTGGGATTTCAAGATGCAGCAAGCCCAATAATGGAAGAGGTTATTTTTCTTCATGATCAAATTATGTTTATTTTAGTGTTAATAATAACAACTGTTTTATGATTAATTATAAGTTCCTTGAACAATAAACATTATCATCGTTATTTAACAGATGGGACTGTTATAGAGGTAATTTGAACATTAATTCCTGCGGCTATTTTAGTGTTTATCGCTTTTCCTTCATTGAAATTATTATATTTAATGGATGAAGTCATAGATCCCGCATTAACAATTAAAGCCATTGGACATCAATGATATTGGTCCTATGAATATTCGGATTATGGAACTGAGACGATAGAGTTTGATTCATATATGATACCAATATCTGATTTACATAGTGGTGATTTAAGATTATTAGAGGTGGATAACCGGTTGGTTGTTCCAATTCAAACACAAGTGCGAGTGTTAGTTACAGGGGCAGATGTGTTACATTCATTTGCAGTGCCTTCTTTATCAGTTAAAATTGATGCGGTCCCTGGGCGGTTAAATCAAACTAGTTTTTTAATTAAAAGGCCTGGGGTATTTTATGGTCAATGTTCTGAAATATGTGGTGCGAATCATTCATTTATGCCGATTGTTATCGAAGGTGTATCATTAGATAAATATATTAATTGAGTTGCGGCACAAACACAACAAATTGAATCCTAAGTTTTCTTTCTAATTGGGGCCATTGGATAATAAAAGTCTAATGGCCCCATCCATAGTCATGGGGTGGTGTGTAACTCAGAAGGTAGAGTAATAGGCTTTTAACCTGAAGGGTGTTGGTTCGACTCCAATCACACCAGAGGGGTAGATTATTGAGAAAAGATGCCACAATTAGATTTAGTAACCTTTTTAACTCAATATATATGAACATTGATTATTTTAGGATCAATATTTATATTATTAGTCACTACAATCTTGCCTAAAATACAACAACAGTTAGTGATTAGATCTAAAGTCGTTGAAGTCGAAGGGGGAGGTATTGAGACTCCTGGGGTAGAAATATTTCTACAATTGTTAAGATTAAAAAATATCCATAATAATAAATTAAAATGTTAGCTGCATATTTTGATCAATTTAATGTTATACGATTAGTAACAATACAAGCTTTTCATGAGGACTGGTTAATTACTTTCACTAATTCGTCTATGATGATGGTGTTAGCAATTATTATGTTCTGATTGTTGTTAAAAGGTGATGAGTTAATTCCACGTAGATGACAAGCTATAATGGAGTTAATATATTTAAATATTCGTTCAGTTGTTAGAGATAATTTAGGTGCATCTGGCGACAAATATTTTCCTTTTGTAATTAGTTTGTTTATTTTCATTGCTATGCTAAATACATTAGGTTTATTCCCTTATGTTTTTACGCCAACTGTGCATATTGTTATAACTTTTGGATTGTCATTTTCAATATTGATTGGGGTAACGTTATTGGGTGTTCTTACTTTTAAATGGAATTTTTTAAGTATGTTTATGCCGAGTGGGGCCCCATTAGTATTAGCTCCTCTTTTAGTGTATATTGAAACTCTAAGTTATATTTCAAGGGCACTTTCTTTAGGATTGCGATTAGCTGCTAATTTGACGGCTGGGCACTTATTATTTGCGATAATGTCTGGGTTTACTTTTAATATGTTAGCAAATGGTTTAATATTTACAAGTTTATTTCCAGTGTTGATTATGTTATTTGTAACAATATTAGAAATGGCGGTAGCCGTTATTCAAGCGTATGTATTTAGTTTATTAACTACAATTTATTTGGGTGATACAATCGCACTACATTAGGGGCGTTTAAACGCCCAATGTAGTTATCGGCGGCATGTAGCTTAATAGGTAGAGCGTAGTCTTGATAAGACTAAAGTTATTGGTTCAAATCCAATCTTGCCGAGGGTTTTAGTGAGATGGCAGAGTGGTTAATGCGCTTCGCTGTAAACGGAGTTGGGAGACTTATCGAGAGTTCAAATCTCTCTCTCACTATATTGGGAAAAATAATTTTAGGCTGATAGCTTATTTGGTAAAGCATGTTGCTCATAACAACAAGGTAGTTGGTTCAAGCCCATCTCAGCTTATTGGTCAATTATTATTAACATTACAATAAACATAATATTGCTAAACTTCGTTGGGGTTATAGCTTAATTCGGCATAGCAATTGGTTGTCGTCCGAGAGATACGGGTTCAATTCCCGTTAATCCCGAGCGATGTCTATAGTAGCTTAAAGGTAAAGCGTTTGGCTGTTAACCAAAAATATATCAGTTCGAATCTGATTTGTAGAGATTCCATTTTACTTGTAATACTAATGGGAGTGTGGTGAAAGTGGCAAACATATCTGATTTAGGATCAGAGATTTATAGGTTCAAGTCCTATCACTTCTATATGACTAAAGCGTTTAGAAAAGAGAATCCCATTTTTTCTTTAGTAAATTCTATTTTTATAGATTTGCCCGCGCCGTCTAATATAAGTTATCTATGGAATTATGGATCTTTATTAGGGTTATGTTTAGTTGTACAAATTATTACAGGCATTTTTTTGGCAATGCATTATTGTTCGGATGTTGATTTGGCATTTTCTTCGGTCGCGCATATTACTCGAGATGTAAATTATGGGTTTATTATAAGATCTTTACATGCGAATGGGGCTTCTATGTTTTTTTTATGTGTGTATTTACATATAGGTCGAGGTATTTATTATGGTAGTTATAATAAAATGATTGTTTGAAATGTAGGTATTATAATTTTTTTATTAATGATGTTAACTGCGTTTATTGGATATGTGTTACCTTGAGGGCAAATGTCTTTTTGAGCTGCAACGGTAATAACGAATTTGGTTTCCGCGATTCCTTATATTGGGGATGATCTTGTTAAATGAATTTGGGGGGGATTTAGTGTGTCAAATGCCACTTTAAATAGATTTTTTAGCCTTCATTATTTATTACCATTTGTTTTAGCTGCATTGGCAATTGTACACCTTTTGGCACTTCATGAAGATGGTTCAAATAACCCTATTGGTGTTCGGTCGGATATTGATAAAATACCATTTCATTCTTATTATGTCTTTAAGGACATGTATGGGTTAGTTGTTTTGGCTATGATAACTTTAATGATTGTTTTTCTTTTTCCATATGTCTTGAGTGATCCAGAAAATTTTCAACCAGCAAACCCATTGGTTACTCCAGAACATATAAAACCAGAGTGGTATTTTTTATTTGCATATGCAATATTACGTTCAATACCTAATAAATTAGGGGGTGTTGTTGCGTTAGTTAGTAGTATTTTAATATTATTTTTATTGCCCTATTTACATCAAAGTCGGTTTAAAGGTTTAACTTTTAGACCATTAAGTAAAATTTTATTTTGATTTTTAATTGCCGATTTCTTCTTATTAACTTGAATTGGTGGACAACCAGTAGAAGAGCCTTATATATTGGTTGGACAAATTGCATCAATTGGTTATTTTGTTTATTTTTTATTATTAACTCCCGTGGTGGGCTATTTAGAAAACAAGTTATTACAATTATATTAGTCTTATGGGGTTCCAAGGGGCTTTTGCCCCTGGGGTATGGTGCCTTTGTAGCTTAATTGGAAGAGCGTTTGCCTTGTAAGTAATAGGTTGTAGGTTCAAGTCCTACTAGAGGCACCATGACAAAATTAGGGTTGATAAAACAAAATTTTATTAAATTGATAATATGACACCAGAAATTTTAAGTGCAGCTAAGTTTGTAGGTGCAGGTGCTGCTACAATTGGTGCCGCGGGAAGTGGGGCCGGAATTGGTACTGTTTTTGGAAATTTGATTATTGGGTATTCAAGAAATCCTTCGTTGAAACAACAATTATTTACATATGCTATATTGGGGTTTGCCCTATCTGAGGCTATGGGGTTGTTCTGTTTAATGATGGCTTTTTTATTATTATACGCTTTTTAGTTTTTATTGGTATTTCCTATGGGGCAGTACGCCCCCCCGAGCTAATTAATGGCTCGGGATTATGGGTTAATTTTATGGTGTGATGAGATGGCTGAGCTAGGTAAAGCAACAGTTTGCTAAACTGTCAAGGAAATTCCTTGCATGGGTTCAAATCCCATTCGCATCGATAGTTTGCGGGGGATATATTAATTGGAAGATTATCTATTTTGGGTGTAGAAGGTTCGGGTTCAAATCCCGCTCTCCTGATTAAATAAAATAAGGCATTATTTTTTTATTAAAGAGAATATGTTACAATTATTACCCTTGTCTATTTATTTTTTACCTATTATTGGAATTATATTACTTATAAAAACCCCAAGAGATGAGGGGGAAAAGTTAAAAAGAATTGGATTAGAGTGATCTTTATTAACATTTACAGCCACTATTTTATTGTGGGCTTCTTTTGATGGGGGTTCATTTCAAACAATTAATATTGTTAATTGAATTTTTAATCTTATGACTTCTTCTGTTAAAGTCGTATTTGCTGTGGATGGGGTTTCTATTTTTTTTTTAGTATTGACAGGTTTATTAATCCCTATCTGTATTTTAATCAGTTGAAATTCAATAAAATATTTAATAAAGGAATTTTTATTATGTTTATTTTTGATAGAGGTTTTATTAATGGGGGTTTTTACTGTTTTAGATTTGGTTGGGTTTTATATTTTGTTTGAAGGAATATTAATTCCGATGTTTTTAATTATTGGTGTTTGAGGCTCTAGGGAAGAAAAAGTCCAAGCAGCATATTATTTTTTCTTTTATACATTTATTGGGTCCGTTTTTATGTTATTAGGTATTTTTGTTCTTTATAGCTTATCTGGAAGTACTGATTATCAAACGTTATGTTGTCTTCAATTTGAGAGCTCGGTTCAATATTTTGTGTTTGGGGGCTTTTTTTTTAGTTTAGCCGTTAAAATTCCTAAAATACCATTTCATATTTGATTACCACAAGCTCATGTTGAAGCTCCAGTGGCGGGATCTGTAATTTTAGCCGGGGTTTTATTAAAGTTGGGTGGCTATGGGTTTATTCGATTTTCTTGGCCACTTTTGCCGGATGCTTCTGAGTTTTTTTCACCTTTAGTACAAACTTTAAGTATTTTAGCAGTAATTTATGGAAGTTTAACAACTTGTCGACAAGTGGATTTAAAACGAATAATTGCCTATTCTTCAATTGCACATATGGGCTTAGTTACTTTAGGAATTTTTAGTCATACAATTTCTGGATTAATGGCTGCGATTTATTTAATGTTAGCACATGGGTTAGTTAGTTCTGCTTTATTTATTATTGTTACTTTTTTATATGAACGACATTTTACTCGTCTTATAAAATATTATCGAGGGATGACAATTACTATGCCTATTTTTAGTGCTTTAATGTTATTATTTATATTAGCTAATATTGGTATTCCTTTAAGCTGTAATTTTGTTGGAGAATTTCTTTCGCTATTTTCTGCATTTGAATATAGTTTTGTGGTGGGAGTATTAGCTTCATTAGGTATGGTTTTGTCTGGAGGATATTCAATGTATCTTTATAATAGGGTCTGTTTTGGTGTGCCTTCAAAGTATTTATCTTTTTCTCGAGATTTAACTCGACGAGAAGTGTTTTCATTACTTCCATTAGTATTTTTAACTTATTTACTTGGAGTGTTTCCATCAATTATAACAGATACTATAAAAAGTAGTACGATTTTTCAAGAATTAATATAAAGAATTAGAGTAATTGGGTGAGAGTAGCTTAATGGTAGAGCAAGGGTTTGTGGCGCCAAAGGTCGAGAGTTCAAATCTCTTCTTTCACCCGAATTCCGATCATACTCATCTTTATAAATTATATCAAAATAAGCTACACCTATTAGGAATGTAAAGCTCCCGTGGGAAAATATGTTGCCCCTATCGTCTAATGGTTAGGACATTAGCTTTTCGAGCTTAAGACAGGAGTTAGATTCTCCTTAGGGGTATAAAAACGTGGAAGGGTTATTTTATTTGTTTGCTTTAGGTGTTATTTTTTCTGGAATTATGGTAATATCTTCATTGAATCCTGTTCATTCCGTGCTTTGGTTAATATTTGCGTTTACCAATGCGTCTGCATTGTTTATTTTGTTAGAAGTTGAATTTCTCGCTTTTATTTTTTTGATAGTTTATGTTGGGGCTATTGCTATATTATTTCTTTTTGTTATAATGATGTTAAATTTAACAGATTTTGGATATAATATAAATTCTGATATGTCTAATTATTTGCCTGCTGGTTTAATAATTGGGATTGTTTTTTTATTTGAAATTTTAATATGGCACAATCATTCGGAAGGATATTATTTAAGTTCAGATTGTGTGCCAATATATTATAATTGTGTTATTCCAAGTCCCAATATTGAAATTATAGGAAGAGTTTTATATACAGATTTTTATTATTTATTTTTATTAGCTAGTTTTATATTATTAGTTGCTATGATCGGGGCAATAGTCTTAACACATGAAATAAATATAGAAATTAGACGACAAGATCTTTTTATACAAACAAGTAGACAACTTTGAGGTTCTTAAATTCTTCATGCGGGGCAGTACGCCCTCATGGGGGCGGTCAATTGTGAAAGGATGATTAATATAGAGTTTTTAGGGATTTTTATTTTATTATTGATTAGTGTGGTTCTTTCAACGGTAATCTCTAGTGCTTCATATGTTCTAGGTGTAAAAAAACCAGATAGTGAGAAGGTCTCTGCTTATGAGTGTGGGTTCGATCCCTTTGAATCTTCTCGTATTCCCTTTTCTGTTAGGTTTTTTTTAGTGGGGATTTTGTTTTTGATTTTTGATTTAGAAATTTCATATCTTTTCCCGTGGTGTGTAGTGTCAAATCAAATTGAATTGTTAGGATTTTGAATAATGATTATCTTTTTAATTATATTAACTTTAGGGTTAATATATGAATGGATTTTAGGGGGCTTGGATTGGGAGTAATGAACTCCCCCAAGGGTTTGATTTTATGTTTGTAGTTTAATGGAAAAATGTCTATCTTCGGAATAGAAAATAGGGGTTCAAATCCCTTCAGACATTAAAAATGTATTATGAGTATTTAACTGTAGGAATTATACTATTCATCTTGGGTGTTTTAGGTATTGTTTTAAATAGAAGCAATTTAATTATTATGTTAATGTCGATTGAATTGATGTTATTGGCAATTTCATATTTATTTTTAATTAACTCTGTGGCAATTGATAATTTAATGGGACAAATTTGTACTATAATGGTATTAACTGTGGCAGCGGCGGAATCTGCGATTGGTTTAGCTATTTTAGTTGCATATTATAGAGTAAGAGGGACGATTTCTGTTAAAACACTTAATTTATTACGGGGATAAGGAGGCCCTCCCCGGGGGTAGTTTAACATTATAATTAATCAAAAATTACATTAATAAATAAAGTTATTGGTCCACCCTTAGGGCGGGTATTTAGGTGATATAGTTTAATGGTTAAAAACAATTATCTCATACGTAATAAATAGAGGTTCAATTCCTTTTTTCACCCGGCTCTTAGTCAT